>SRMA01025527.1:227263-402776 GCA_007224835.1 Danionella cerebrum
CTCCTCAGATTTGACCAGATATGGGCAAATCAGCAGAGTTATAGTCATCAAATGGTATCTAGTACAATTCTATTTGGAGCATAGTTTCTAGAAGAGATATTTTGGGAAACGTCTTGACTGAGACTATGGTGGGTTACAGAGGGTCAATGAAGCTAAATCCTCAGAATAACCCACCGGTAATGGCTTAATCGAATGTACTCTCCACTTCCCAAACCAGACTTAATAGATTCTAACAGTGGGCATTTCAGAGGGAGGTAAACATGAGTCTTGGTGCTTGATGTAGGGAGTTAATAATGATTTCCTGTATATATCTAAGGAGATATCTACAGAAAGAAAAATATTGACGAAGGACAATAACGTCAATGAAAATCACTTTGATTTAAGGTAAAAAAAAATATTAAACACTGTGATTTCACTTTGTGGGTTTGCATCTGTATTGCGTAGGGCTTGGGTTAAGCGAAACCTGACTGTAGCCGGTGTTTATAAGGTGATCAGAAAATAATCTGTGGAGCCTGAGTGTGTGAATAAAACACAAACAACAAATTAGAAAAAATAAATGTTATTATTGTGTGAAAACAATCAAAATACCAGCCAATGATAATGTCTGTATAACCAGATATGTAAAACAGATGACAGAAAAATCACATAATTGAAAATTAAAACAGAAAATCAACCAATTTTAGGGGTCAGTCAATATTAATCGTTAAAAAATCAATGTTAATCCAAAACACTGAGCACGCCAACCACACAGACAGCAGCAGACGTGGAGCAGGTGGAAGTGCTCCATCACTCCCGATCTTAAAGGGATACGCCAAGCCAGACAACAAGTGAGATGCGATGACGCTACATCAGGTGGGTTACACAATACTTTAGGATGAGTTTCTGTTCATTTTCACTAAATAATCACGCTGTACTACCGTTACTGTGTAAGGTCAAGCTCGGAAAACAGACATTCAGTTTTGTTTCAAGAAAATGAGTTTTATATAAAATGAAAAAACTATTTGAAAACAGCCGCTTTGATTGCACTTTGTTGGTTTGCATCACTTTAGGATGAGTTTCTGTTAATTTTTAGAAAATAAACATGCTGTAATGTCTTTTTTGTGTAAGTTTAAGCTCAGAAAACAGACATTGTATCTTAAAAACCCTTCAAATGAGCATAACTATGAGTGAGCGAGCTTTTGTTCGTTTCAATGAAGATCAAAGGTCTGGGTCTGAAATTACGGAAACAATAAATAATCAGAATAATCTTAAACAACAATCTGGTTGACTAGGTATTTTCAGTAGTACCATATTTTTCGCAGTATAAGACGCACCCAATTTTAAATGAGGAAGATCTAGAAAAAAAGATTCTGAACCAAATACTGTTGTAAAATATTTTATATCAACTGTGTAAAAGTTAACAGCAGTTTTAAGAACAATTATATGCCAAACATGTAACATGAACAGTCAGTAAACAGTAAAAGTAACAAAAAAGGCTGTAATGTTTCATACCTGCTCCTTACGATCCGCGCTATGGTAGGATCGACGAGCAGAGATGGGCGATGACGTCAGCACGCATCCGACGGCTCCGGAGTGTAATGGGAATTTTCCTGTATAATACTACCATCTAGTGTTCATTTAGAGAAATGTAATTTGAGAAACTTTTAAGAGCACACATCATACTTCAGTCCTGCACTTCTTCCTGCGCTTACTTTGAGAGGCTCGAGGTTCTTTTCCAATGCGGAAAACACGTGTGTAGGAAATACGTTGAGACTGCTAAATCTTTACAATAAATAGCCGCATTTGCTGTGTTCTCTCTCAAACGGTCTCAAGTGTTTATTCTCAATTGAGAAGGTATATTTTTACATTAACAGGAGCTAGGCCGAAGCCGCGGCCTCTCTTACGCCTCTCCTACGGCCGTGACTGCTCTCCGTTTTGGGGAAGAAAAAGTGCGTCTTATACGGCGAAAAATACGGTACATTAAAATAGATTTCCATCAGCTCAAACAGCAAAATGTAGGATTAGAACGGCGAAGGAACTAGAAATATGGTTTTGATTAGCCTGTTTTTGTTCATTCTGAGTCTAAATCAAATACAGTCTGCTGGTTTGTTGTTCATCCAGTGCGGCTCAGCAGAGTGAGTTTGTAGCTGGTTTACTCTGGTCTTCAGGGACACGCATGGAGTAACTGTGTGACAGTTTAACTAATTAAAGACTGTAGCACTGCGAGCTGGAGAATGTGCGATTGGGAGAAGACTGCTCCATGGGGGCCATGTATTCAATGAGAGAAAGAGAGAGAGAGAGAGAGATAGAGAGAGAGAGAGAGAGAGAGAGAGAGAGGCTCTGCAGCTTGTTATGAACTTCCTTTGTTGCAAATCCACCAGCTTCGCTTGACATCAGGAAGAGACCAGCTGAGAATGGCAGCACTGCACAGCATGAGCAAACACACAGAAAAAGAAAGATGGAGGAAGAGAGATCCTCCATTCCATGATTTATTCATTAAATTATTCCAGTTAAGATTTCACGTTGCGGTATGATTGTATTGTGCCTATTTTTTCATTGTTTATGCATCATAGTGATACAATCTTTACAATCCAAGTAGCCATTATCTAAACTCAACACTCTAGCAACTCGAATGCCTTATTAGTCTGTAATGTGGTAAAACACCCAAGAAACTGTATGGCGGAGAACATCATGAGCGTGGTAAGACAGCTCCAGCAACCAGCCACACTTTTAGGACACCGTAACAGCTACAACCAACAGCTAGTCAATGAAATAGCTTCAAATCAACTGATAACACCCTAGCAACGGAAAACTATGCTAATGACGCTAGTTTTGAACCTGCACTCAACAGAAACAATACAACAATGGCTTGCCCCTAGCAACCAGATTCAACATCCTTATAGACCCTTTAATGTGTGTTAACCTAACACTTAAGTAACTGCATTAAGTAACTGCACCGTTGTGATTTGAAATTTAAGGTTTTACCCATGCCTTACTAACTGGTTGTTAGTAGCAACCATGTTTCATGCATTTAGATCTATAAACCTGTATTCGAGTACATTAGCAACAAGTTTCAACAACACGACAATTGTTAACTTTAAACCTTAGCAACTGCAAGGTACATTCCTAGTGACATATAACATAACCACAACTAAAAACTACGGTTTACCCAACACCTTAGCAGCTGCTTGGAACTACCCTAGCAACCATGTTTAACACCTTTAGATCTATAAACCCTCTGTATAAGAACACATTAGCGACAACTAATAACTTCCAAACCTTGCTTTAACCAACACCTGAGCAACCACAAGCCACTACACTAGCAACCTCTGTTAATTCATGTAACAAAATTCAAACCTTGTTTTAGACAACACCTTAGCAACTGCATGGTACAAGTCTAGCTACAACCACCTTTAAAATACAACTGTAAACCTAGATTAAGCGAACACCTTAGCAACCACTGTTAATTCATAGAACAATTATAAACCTTGTTTAAGACAACACCTTAGCAACTGCATGGAACAATCCTAGCAACCACCTTAAAACATACTTACAACTTTAAATCTAGGTTAAACAAGGGTTAAACGAACACTTTAGCAACCGCATGCCACTACCCTAGCAACCACCTTTAACATGGGTTAAACCAACATCTTAGCAACGCTATGACTCTATTAACCTGGGCTATCCAATACCTTAGCAACGCTATGGCTCTACCCTAGCAAGCAGAAACCTGGAACTGCAGATCGCTGCCCTGGACACTTAACACCAGACAGTAAAATCCTAAGAGTTAAATTATCTCTTCTCAGAGTGTATTTGATCCCACTCTATATAGAGTTATTTAGTCTATTTTAACTAAACAGGCTATTTTAACTTTTTTCAGAGGGCATTTGGTCCCTCTCGCAAGAGTTAATTGTTATTTTGAATTTTCATTTGCAGATTTAGAATAGATAAAAAAAGATAATAAAATTAGAGTTATAAATTAGGTAATGAAATAGAGTTAACTCTTTCTCAGAGTCGGTTTAACTCTATATAGAGTGAGTAGAGAAGAGTTAATTTAACTCTTCGGATTTTACTGTGCATAAGTTAGCCACCACCTTTGCACCCCAAACACTCTAAACCTGTGTTACAATAACGTTGATTGCCTTAGCAACCAAATAAATCACTCCTACTAGTGGTATATAGGCATCTATTGTGTAATAATAATTATAAGCATATAAACAAGTGTTCCACCAGCGCATCAGCCCATTGATGGTAATTGCCCGTCAACACCTTAGCAACTGCTTGACGAGCTTCCAGAACAAACTTAAATTGCAGTTTTCCAACATATCCTTTATATCCAGATTGTTATCTTAAAACTTTAAATGTATTTGAAAACTGGCAACGCATTTCAAACTTTCCTTGAAATGTACCATTTTTGCTTTATGAGAATATTTCATCACACTCTGTTTTACCTCTGGAGATGTTCTTTTTTTTTCTGGAAACCGGAGAATTCGCCCAAACAGTCTCAAACTGTACAACATCCAGCCTCCCGCAAGGGAAGAATGGGAGAAATTTTTATGTAGCATCTCAAATTAAATATTCAGGCACTTAAAATGTGCATCTTTAATTTAAAAGGACTGCTTTGTATGTACCTGAAGAAAAACGCCTTTTTGGATTTGGTCCAATCAAAATAAACATACATGCATGTGTTAATGAAACACGAGTGGTGACAAGTATAAGCGATCTAGGAGCAGACTTTGAATATTAGTGAAGAGATTGGAACAAAAAGCTTATAAAAATTAATTTTCAATAAAGCTGGCTTCTATTGGCAAGCTAGAAAAAACGTTTGCGGGGTTTTTGATTGCACTGTAATTACCATTTATTTTCAAAAATTAAACAAAAAAACTTTTTTAAGAACAATTTCCTTTTTAGACGCCATCATCCTGTAGGAATTGTTGTCATTATGTCTAATCCTACATTAAGAGACGTATTTAAACAAGATCAGTTAAGATAAATAGATCAAATTTAAAATGATACCCAGAAATGGTGAGAAATGGCGTCATGACCCCCTGATGGCATATTTCAACATTTTCTGTTGTTTTGGACCATGTTATTGTCACACATGCCAAATTTGGTAAAATAAGTAAATATCAATCGCAATTGCAGCCTTTCTACATATAATATTCTAATATAATTTTTGTTAAGACTCTTGCTTAAACAAGTGGAAAGACTTTGACACTAATGAAGTTGACACTTGTTTAAATGATTGTGAGCTCAAAAGCTTGAATCTAAATTTTCTTTAGAACCAAATGAAGTGCCTTTTCAATTAATTTTTAACATATTTAAAGTTTCATGATTAATTAAGTTATTTAGAATTTTCTATGTTGTTAAACACAGGTTGACAAGTTTTCTTTTAGTATATTGTATCTAAATCTGTGTAAATATAACCTGGTCACAACAGATTACCGTAACAGAAAAAGAAACTAGTTTCAGGAGGTTCTTCCATAATTTATTAAGGCACGGGCATCTCATAAAATGCTGCTGTTGAAATGACCCTGAAATGCATTTGCACTGAGTAGATACCACCAAGCAACAACCAAAACAATTCAGAACAGAGCGAGCGGTGTACCCTGATTGAAGAGCATGCTTGACAAATTACGTTTTTATCCACTTATCCGTTTATCTTTTCTCCTCTTTATCCCTCTTCAATAAAATGAATGACAGATTTTGCCAAAAAATGAGTAAAAAGTAAGATAGTTGACTTTGAAATGTAGTTTCCCCAAATTAAAATATTTGAGTAAAGTACAGATACTAAAAAAACTAAAAAGTGCTTTTTAAAATTTTTTACATTTAATGTTTGGTGTAAAACAAGCAAAAAGAAGGAATTTAAGTTGAATGAGAATGATATTTTTTGAGAAATAGACATTGTTTTCCCTAACTGCGTCTCATTGGGGTTAAAGTCTCATTGAGTAGTCCTCTGCCTCTGATTGGCTGGATCACGAGTGTCTTCCAATCATCATGAGACAAGATCGTGGTTGGATTCTGTTAATAGATAGTCATATAATTTGTGCCGTAAAAGAGGCATGAGAACCCTGAGATTGTACTTCAAAAGATGTGAGCAACACATTTGTAAGAATCCAGACAGCAAAAATAAAATAATCAATGAAAATCCACATCTAACTTTAATCTGACAATCTGTCAAACATCTGTTTTTTGTAAACTAGCAAACAATGCATGTAGCATCGGCGCGGAGCTGTGTAAATGTTGACGGTTTCCATTTCTCCACTGAACTGTTGCTTTAATCACATCTCAGTCACACGGCAAACACACACACACGCACACACAAACACACACCTTTCAGATGTTTTCAGCGCATGATCCAAGAGTGCCAGCGTTCACATGGCATCTGTTTATCCCTTTAAAGCCTCCCTCCCTCGTGGGAACATGATTTAATTACTCGATATGACTCTCTACACGCTTACAGAAAGCCTTTCAGTCTGCCAGGAGGAGTTGATTAGGCTGCTTCATTTGAATAACTGAATCTGCCATGCGTGGCTCTAACCCGGGCACAGATGGCACGGCTGCCCATTAAAGATTCACAGGAGAGGTGGCAATCCTCGCTCCACATGGAGTCTTCCCACTCGCTACATGCATGCAGCCAAAACAGTTCAATTCATGTTTGTTGGTGTGGTGCTTTCATCATCAGGTGGGTGTAGCATGAAGAAACTTAATCATATAAAACCAAGGATTTGGAATAATGGATTAGTTTAAATGTATTTGGAAGTCAATGTGCAATTTGACCAAACAGGATTATAGCTAATCAATCAATTGATCTGTTGCTCTTGTTTGTTAACAGCCAATCAGGGTGGCAACTCACTGGCCTTCATATAAACTGATAACTGGATAAACCAGTGTCTGAGTGGTCAGAGGTACGTAAACGAGGTTGTTGTGATGGAAATTTTCCTATGTAATACCTCCATCTAGTGGTCATATTGAGAAATGTAATATGAGAAAGTTTTGAGAGCACACGTCATACTTTAGTCCCGCCCTTGAGGAGAAAGGAGGTTAGAAAAGCGCTTGCTCTTCTCTCTCTCTCTCTCTTGCTCTCTTGCGCTGATCTCTCTCGGACTTGACTCTCTTGGGTCTGTCTCTTTCTTTCTCTTCTTTTCTATCTCTATATATTCTCTTTCCTTCTTTTTCTTCTTTTCTCTTCCGGCGCTCGTTTATACTTTTAATAGGTCGTTAGGAATATGCGCTAAACCATGTTCTTCTTCCACGTTAGAGTCACGTGTGTAGGAATTGCGTTGAGACTGTTAAATCTTCATAATAAATAGCCGCATTTGCTGTGTTCTCTCTCAAACGGTCTCCATCAATTGAGAAGGTATATTTTTACCATAACATTGTTGATGCAAAATCTAAGGTGCAGTTGAATGACCCCAAAGAATGTCAATTCTAAAAGCTATTGGTAAAGCCCAGGGGGTAGATCTAAGGCCTCTTCACACCGACACAAATTATCGGTGCAAAGTTTGTGACACATCTCAACAAGTGGTGCAGAGTTTCAGAGTGCCATATCATAGGAGACCGACTAATGAACCTGGCTCTTTTGATGACGAGAGTAGGACGTAAAAGAACCACTCAGTGGCGCTCATCAGCAATTTTTTTAATTGCCCAATTTTAACGTTAACAATGGAGATCTCGAATAAAAAGAAAGTAATTTACGATTAGGCTAAGGTTTAGGAAAGAATTAGGTTTATAACATTGAAAAAGCCAAACTATGTCAGCGCCAAAGGTGGCGCTAAGTACAGAAATCACCACGAAACACTAATAACAACAAGAATTGTGACTTACCCTGGCCCCAGGTATGCAGGATTAACAACCATTTTGTTGAATATATGTCACCGCTGGAGCTATACCAGTGAAATAGGAGAATAGAGAAAGATGCACTGAAACATTTCATTAAATCAATTTGTTAAATCACAAATTTGCTTCGTAAAAGAAAAGTAAATATGAGGAGAAACCATATTTAAAGGAGCTTGGACAGGATCATCCAGACTTATTTATAGCTCAGCATCCAAAAGGCAGAGGAAGCAAATATACAGTTATTTTCCAGCTTGTTTTATGAAAAGAATGAACTTTATTCTGCTTTCCTTTTGAAAACACTAGTATCAGAACCATGATGGACTCAGGATGGACTGATTTACATATGGTGGCCTCTAGATTACTGTAGATCTAGAAAGAAGCTAAATCTGACGGCAAAGTTTGCAGAAAACTAAGATGTTCAACAGAACACTACATTTTCACCTTATTTTTGGTTACAAATGGTTTTTTTACTGCACTGGTGACCGAGTAAGATATAATATAGCTTTGAACAACTAAAAAAGTTGTCCTGGAAATGTACTGGATTTTATGATGTATGTTGGTTCAGCCTGATCTAAATGTGTCCAATGAACATGACTTGAACTAATGTACACCTTAAAATCAAGTTCAGTAATTGGACATTAGAACAGGCTTTTTCTCAATTTCTCAAAAACGCTGCTTGCTGATATTTTTAGAATCCTAGACACATTTTCTTCATGTCTTCTCAATAATGAACCATCTTGGAAAAAAAAAACTACGCACCGTGCATCCCTTTCCCTTACAGGTCCAACAGGGAGTATCCATGGCAACCTGTGGCCTCCACTAAATGCCTCGCGGTCATGGCGATGAACTCATAAAAGACATTAAACAAAAATAAATAAGTTATTTAATAAGAAAAATATATTGATTTTTCACCAAAGAAGAAAATGTATTTTAGTTTTTCGCTGTAATGCGTGTATTAAAAACATGTAAAACGTAATGACGAGAATCACAAATCACCAGCCGGGAGTGTAAGTGTAGCTATTAAACTTGGACTTTAAACCTTTGAAGTATCTCTCTAAATATATGCGTATTAAAGTAACCGTGTCCCTGCATTAGAGCAACTGAAAACCCAGTGACCTGCTGAAAGAAGAAAAAGCTGTGGCTGGCAAACAGACAGAAGCGTCAGGTTGATCGATGAATGTGTGCTCTGTACTATTGCATGCACGCTTGCTTCCTGGAGAAAGGATGAAAAACAGAGCGAGAAGGGTGTAATCTGTTTCTGATGTACAGAGCAAGCGGAGTGAGGAGAGAGCAGTGTGTAGTGGGTGCTGCATAAGTGTGTGTTAGATAAGGCACACACTGTGCTTCCTGTGTTTTTATGGGCTCGAGTCCATGCTTACATTTCTCTCTCTGATCCATGCATTCTTTCAGATGCTCACCGCAGTACATGCCATGCTACTAACGTTTCAAAATGTTCCTCTGTTTGGCTGTTTCATGCTGTATTTATTATACGCAGCGAGTAACAGAATAGAACAATTCTTTAAGAAGGGAACACTTTTCTACATGGACTGTGGGCTGGGAACCCAGGAAACATATCGAGCCTGATGCATTGTTTTAAGGAGGTAAAATGAATGTGAAGCTGCCGTAGTTCATTGTTGCATGGCAAAATTAAACATTTTTAAAATGTTAATTAAAAAAAATAAAAACATACATATTTAAGTTAAACGAAGTTAAAAAGTTAAAATAAGTTTCAGGTGAAACATAAAAATGTAACCATTAAATAAAAATATTCTGTCGAAAATGTATACATTTTCCAATGAATACAAATATATATTTGTTTTCATATTTAATTAATACATTGTCCAGTAAAAAAAAATATTTCACAAAAAAATCATACATTTCCCAGTAAAAGAAAATATATTCTACAAAAAATTCATACATGTCCCAATAAAAGAAACAATTCTCAACAACAAGTCATACATTTTCCAGTAAAAAAATATTCCACAAAAATTCACACATTCTCCAGTAAAAGAAATAAATATTCCATAAAAATTCATAAATTTCCCAGTAAAATAAAAAATATTCCATGAAAATTCATAAATTTTGCAGTAAAAAATATTCCACAAATACTCATACATTTTCCAGTAAAAGAAAAAATATTCCACAAAAATTCATACATTTTCCAGTAAAAGCAAAAATATTCCACAAAATAAAAAAAAATGTTCGTAAAAAACTAAAATGTTCCTAAAAAGTTTTCTAGTAAGAGCAAAAATATTCTTTCAAAAGTTCAAACATTTTCCAATTAAAGCAAAAATATTCTGCTGTAACTTAGTGCTATAGATTTATGCTCAATATTTTTGAGACTCCCCTAGTAACTTTCATCAGTCCATAAATACATCATAAACAGTTCCTAAAATATGTGATGAAAACCAGAATTATTGTATATATTTTGTTTTTAATTAACAAGTGACATTTTTGTAATTTTGAACTGTGCTATGCATTTATAAACTAAACCTTACAAATTCCATTTTATCTCTATATTCTTGGTTCTATATTATTCTAACCAAGGACAGTGATCCCTGGCGAGGGAATGCATTTCTGTATAGACTTTATTAATCAAACAGGAGACAGAGGCATCAGTTCATTCATTCAAGCCAAGCTTTAGTCTTCAACAGAAAGAGATCACTCAGAGATGAGCAGCGTTTGATGCTTCCTATCTCACACACTCATTTTATGGGATATTCCCCGCTCTGTTCAGTTGTCATGACGCCTGTACGAGTCTTCCTTCTGTGTTTGGCTTTTATGAGACATGCAGATAGTGCAAACACACGTGATGGATAATGTGCAGCCTTGACCTGCCGCTCTTTCTGCTTGGAATGCAGGAAATGTATTGATGCATCGACATCATGTGTGTTTTTGCCACCTCCCACCAATGGGGACATTGCTGCTACATTGAGCAGGGTATGGGCTCTGACATTGCTGCACATGCTCAGAAGCGATTAAAGTTCTATACCGAGAGTCCGCTGAGAACACAGAATTAAATTAAGTCGAAACAACTCAAATACTTTGTAAATAGCATTGTCCACTCTACAGATAACCAGACAGTCATCAAAATAATTCCAGGTCATACGGGTAATCTCTGGCCAAAAACTTATCCTTATGTTCTGGAAGAAAAAAACATAAACATAAACATTTGGTATACTTTAATAGACAAGATTTCTTTATATGAAAAATGTGGTCCCCTTTTTATTTCCTTATTACAAACTTATGATTAATATGTTTATTATGACTTCAGTACCTACTTTTATCATGGTACAGCACTTAAGACTCAAGTTTTCGGTGGGGGGGTATTGTATTTTTTTTACTTATTGTTCTTTTCTTTACATATATATTAAGATGTTTAAATGTACATTTTATTTGTTTGTGTAAATAAAAACAAATGTAAAAATAAAAATTAATTGACAATTCATTAAATAACTATTAATTTTAAAAAAAAAATTCCAGAAAAGGAATTTTTGTTTTTAAAATTTAGAAACTGTGTCTTATATGAGGAAGGTGTGGCTTATTTCTATTATACCTAACAGGTGATAATGTTTTCATATGTTGGTTGACACACAGTCATGAACTGAAACAGAAACAGCTTTGTAGGAGGCCATTATTTATACAATAATAGATAATAATTTGTGTGTGTGTGTGTGTGTTTTGTTTATTACTTTAAAACAAAGGCTTTCATGTTTACTTAAGTAAACTAAAGCCGTCCCTTTAGTAAACTTTCCTGAAAGACCTTTTTTTTATTTTTTTACCATGTCCTGTCCCGCTCAAAAGCCATCACATGGGAGAGTATTTGCTTTGCTGAGTTGGACAGTTTTGCTTTCTCCAGGGGAGTAAAACACCTGGTGTGGTGTTTTCTCCTCTGGATTGGAGCATTAAATGTAAATATTTAATAGTTGTGTTTCCCATGAACCTGAATAGACTTTCATAGCAGATATGAGATATTCTAAAATGAGAAAAACATCCGGTAGTCTGGTGAACTCTCATTATTGACAGTTTTGAGGCAAGTTAGCATTAGCGCTCACGGATCATAAATGAGACGGTGAGCCTCAATCAATCTTGAGGTAATTACAGCTCTCTAAGTAAAAGCATTGGATTTCAATAGTTGCAGAATCAAGGGTCATCATCCTCATTAAAGGCGGGACAGTTTATCTCTGCATCCCTCCAACACCGCCTGCCTTTTCAATTAAAGCATGAAAGAGAATTAATCAAACTTGCACTGCATTTTAATTACCCATGGCTTAACTTTATTCCAGTCAAAGTTCTAAAGCATAATGGAGTCAATAAAGTTAAAGTTTTTCATTTTCTGTTTGCATTTATTGGCCAAGGGCTACTAGACATTGAAGTATGTTTGTTGATTCTGATTTATTGTCAGCACATGCTGTTTATAGAGTATTTTTAATTAATATGTTGTGTAACAAATGCATCGGTTCCCTCTGACAGAACAATCTTGTAACCATATATCAGTTCTAAGCTCAGTACAGTTTCTAGGCACACCCCCTCCTGCACGAATCACCATGGCAACCAATTTTAATAAGCATGTACATAGAAAATCCACAGTAAAATGGTCTGCATGAGGAAATATCTCCTAGAGTAGTGAAGCATCAGCGACTCAGAGTTGTGCATTATTTTTTCTACGAGATATACTCTGCTGTTTTATTACACAAGCTCATTATTTTAGATACTAACATTATAAACTTCATTTCATGATTCATATCTTAATTCATATTTCATGTGCAACAGTGCATCAAACTTAAGATACAAACTGAACAATTAGATTTGAGAGAAACTAAGTAGATTTTTTTCTTTTCACTTCTTTAAAGGGCACCTAATTATGCAAAAATCAAGGTGTTTAGAAACATTCATTAGTCTTTTATTATTATTATTTTTATTTAATAAAATGCAATCCAAATCGCAAGCAGCTTTGTCGATGGACAGATACATGCCCTCATCTCAGTTTGCTTTTACACATTTCCTTTGAGCGCAAAAAAAAACAATCCCTTGCTTTATTTCAGGATGAATATTCCAACACAAGAGCTTGCATCATCTATTAAAAAAAAAAGAAACGGGAATATGATGCTGCTGCAGCTCTCCCTCAGGCTTCTCTAGCGTCTTAGCCCCGCCCACTTCTGGAGTTACACGTGATGTTGCTGCAAATTACCACATTAGGAAAGACCCCCCCCTCCCCCTAAAACAGTGTTTGTTGACCGTCCACACTCCCAAAATAAGATTTTCAAATCTAACTAGACAGTTTCGCATTTCGGATGTGTTCCATTAGAGCAGAAATTATTTTTTTTTTAATGCAACTATGAATACTGTAAGTAGGTTAAAAGAGACAACTGACTTTGCAAATCGTCTTTATGGTATGACCAGAAGCTTTTGAACAGCTTCACTAGATTTCACAGCAATACAAATGTACAACCAACAGCGTAACTCATCCACATTAGCTTAATCAACGAATCGTTCACTGCCCTTCGACTCATAAACGCTTTATCCAAACTGGTTATCTCAAATTCAAAAATCACAGAAATATATGTCAGCTGTTCCTAAGGTAGTAGAACCCCAATCTTCAATAAGCGACATGATTTATAGCTGGCACAAAGCATAACTGACTTGAAAAACGTTCTAGAATAATAAGCAAAATGATACGTCACCCCATATGAACGGACACCTACACTTGGCACAAACTGCACAATAGCTCCCTTAAAATATAAATGCAAGCATTTTAACTAAATACCAAATACTGCACAATTTATGTTTTGTGCAAAAAAAAAAAAAACAAACAAAATGTTAAACAGTAAACTTCAAAGATTCGCATTCAGGATTGTTAATGCCACATATTAGATTTTTTTTTTGTTAATAATTATGCCACAAAGTGAAAAATAAAGGCTATGTGCTTCTAGTGTTGCACTCAAACTTAAATATTTGCAACGATGAGTGAATATTGTTAAGATCTCCATTAAATTGTCACTGTCCCGAAGTGCATTCGCCCTGATGCACAATGCAGCTCAAAGCTGATTATCTGCTGTCTAGAAACTCTGAATGTGTCTCTGCCATGAATGACGTGTTAGTCATCTCTGGCTGACACACACTCTGACTCACACACGCGCGCGCGCATGCACACAGATAATTTTAGACACACTTTGTCTGTTTGTGAGGAACTGAAAATTTCAGTCTGTGATTCAGAGACTGTATTTGAGTTCGCCGTGACAGATGCTGATGCTTGTGTGCTTCTATTATTATATCATCAAAACTTGATTTTGATTAAAGTTAATATTTCCAAATAACATGAGGAAAGCGTTTATTCATAACGAAGCATAAGCAACATCAATGTTTTAAAGGAGTAACAAGCTGCAGTAGTTTGAATGAAAAATAGCATCATGACTTTTTTTTAACACTGCCTTCATTTTGAGCACAATCCTCACAGAATCGTCAGCACGGATTGTTCTCTGTTCTGATCGGCGACAGTTTTAAAATGCACGTTTGCCAGCCAGCAGTATCTTTCTATGCAAGTATCTGACCACCAATCACAAGAAAATAAAACACATTGACACTATCTGCCAAACATTCCTCCTATTTTAAGTCTTTGAAAAAAAAAAAACAAATCCGGACGAAGGACGAAGGAGCTTATGGATGCATCTATTTGAGGCTACAATCGAGATCTATCTTATATCTTTGAGATCTATAAAAATAAAAGCTCATCAAAAGAGGCCTTCAGTTATCATCCAGAAACCTGTGTTTTTGCCTTAAATGGGTCGCCAAACCATTTTGAAAAATGTCAACAATGTCGAGCACAATGTCAACCCATGATAAGCACTCTGAAACTAGCTAGAACTAGATAAAAGTGTAATTTTTCAATATATTTTGCCATGTTTAACAATTTATCAGCTTGTAAAAAACTCTCAATATGGGAAAACTGGTGGGAAAAGGAGATTTACATCTGTGACTCCTCCCACTTCTCTTGCTATCATTTCTGAGCATGTGCGGCTTCCATTTAGGGTATATGTCAGTCATGGGATTGTACAAATATCTCTCATTTTGGCACAATTGTTTAAGGTGGGGGTGATGAGTCATCTATATTGTTTTACAGTCTATGCACTGAACATAGTGAGACACGGGGCGAGTAGATATGACTCAAAAATAGATCAATAAATCATGCTATAAAAGTGTGTAAATGCTTAAATAATGCAGAAATAAATATATGGAGACGTTACAAATATACGTATTATTTCGTGTTTATAACTACTTTTATTTATTTAAGCTTAAGACATCTGTGTTTCTGCACGAGCGAACTGATGCTCAATGAAACTAATTGCGGAATTTTAGAATTGCAGGACAAAAAATTTTAAATTGGGAATGTTATGTAATTTTAGGGGACAGTTATTTCACAAAGCATATTGAGAATTTTGTCCTTTTTTTATCTGGGTACTTTTTAAGGCAAAATCTAGGTACGATCAACACATCAAAAATATTACTTAAATTTAGTTTACATTTTCATATTTGGAAAAATCAATGATTTTTTTTTAAAGTGTGCACATGAGTCACTGTTTGTCTGTGTTTTTCTTGCCCCCTGACACCCCAAGGCTTGTATTAAAGATGAAAGCATCTCGTCCTTGGTTTTCTGTCAGTCAGAGACTTCTCACTGACATAAGGGAAACCCAGACATAAATAAAATACTCAGTTATGAATTATTCAGCCAAGTATTGTGATTGACATGAGGCTGAAAGTACCTGATTATGCCTGAGACGTACGTGATTAGAATGAGTGGAAGGCTTTGGCTCCATGCGTCTATGTACGATTGAATTACAGCGCAGGAGGGAATCAGAGCCAATCAGCTTTCTCCTTTCACTCTTGGGCAGAAATTGTGCTTATTTAGTGGTGTTCTTAAGCTTGGAGATTCAACTCAAGGATCAAACAGCTCAGGACAATAGACTGAAGGCATCTTTTTAAGTGTACACACGCTCTTCAGTGTTTCCCCTAGGATCATGGCCTTGGGGGGGGGGTGTGGTGTTATGGGTGGTGTGGCAAAACACTCACACAAACACTTCATAGTGTTTATATGTTTCTTTTAATTGCAGTATACCAATATATTATAATGTCTGAACAATTACTGTACAATAACTAAACAACTGTACACTGAACTAAACACTAAACATCAGATTTATTTTAATATGTTAATTATTCACAAAGTGTGCAGCTTTTGTCACTGCAGTGCATCTTTCTGGGCTTCTGAAAGAACATTTCCAGAGCATCTTGGTATGGATAGTCTGAAACTTCTGGCCCATTTATTGAGATCCGCATGCAGGCTGCAAGATGGTCCCCTTGCAGCCTATTGCGAATGTCTGTTTTGACCTGTAAATACATTAACTGTTAGGCTTTAAAAGTGATAACTGATAGTAACAACAGTAAAAATCAACTTAACATAGTGATAGTTTAAAGCAGGAAATGCCATTGTATAACTAACTAGCTAGCTATTAATTAAGCAATTTATTTATCAATTCGTTCATTCATGCTTGTGTGTATTTACTTACTTACCAAGATCAGTCTTGTACAGCCAGGGGGAGTATTTCGCCTCTGACAGCCAAGCTGGGTCAAAACCTGTCGTTCTGTGGTGGCTAGACTTTTGCTGCTTGTCAGGGGCAAGACATGCAGCACTTGGGCTCTTTTCTGTACTTTGATTCGGAGTAGGAAAGCTACACCGGCTGCTGCTCGCAGCAGAATACGTGCTGTCATCGTCACCACCTTGGGAGCGTTTAAAAAACGCAGATATTTTTGCCTGCTGCGACATACTCTCCGACGCGCGGTCTCTCTCTGTCCGCTGATGGGTGTGTGTGTGTGCGCGCATTGGAGCGGAACTCCGGGGTGCGCGCGCATCGGGGCGGAACTCCGCCGTGCGCGACACGGAGGACAATTGTAAACGCGCAAACGTTGAGACAGAAATTACATGCCATCGTATAAATAACATAATGCTATTTAGTTTAATAAAAGAAAAAAGCAAAGACCTGTTATATATAAATTACTTCTGTCGTTATTCGACGAAAATAAAATAAAATTAACTTGACCCTCAAGGGGGGCGGGGGGTGCCGTTGGGGGGGCGGGGCGCCCCCCTAATATAATGGTAAGGGAAACACTGCTCTTATTTTATACGCGAGAAAAATCTTGCACAAGTCTTATAAAAAAGTACAATTGTACAGTTCCGTTTCAACAGTTCCGAGTCCATTTCAAATGCTGCTGAATAAAGCAGTAACTGACTATTCTTCAAGCATAAGGACGGCAAAATAGAGACAGATGGAACGCAGTCAGATGCGCACAACATACAAGTCTAAACCTGGAACTATTTCAGAGCAATGGCAAAGTCATACAGATAAAAAAATCCCTAAATATGCGTCAGTGTAAATGCACCGCAAGAGTCCCAAAGATAACATCATACATTTGTGCTCATAAGTCAAGTACCAAGCAGGAATTACACCCGGTTCGGTTCTAAAAGTGTAACTAATGAAGTGTGTTTTCTGGGGTCATTGGAGCTGGTTCATCTCACATGAACTCTTGGTTCTTTGGCAAAGGTGTGGTCAACAACTACCTCAACCTAAATGTACTTTAATTAGAAAAAGCACTGCAGAATTATGTAAATGCTACAATCTGAAATGAGCCAGAATCAAACAGTACTGCTAATGTAAAAATTATTTGGTGTTTGGTCAAAAAAGAATTGAGGCGATAGCATTAAAATACACTGGAACCCCGAAATACGAAGTTAATCCATACCAGGGTGGCTTTCGTAACTCGAACAGTTCTTTTTACATGTTCGTATCTACATGTAAAACGCCTAATCCGTGCAATAGCTCTCAGAAACAACAGAATACGTTAACTTTAATGCCTGGTTTAAAGTGTGATTTGTCAGGGATATTTAAGTGACTTTGGAGATTTGTTGTATGTGGAAAGTTACAAGTTTTGATAGGGAAGCTGTTGTCTTCCCCATCCGATAGACTGCACAGAATAAAATGCCAGATAAAACTTAACTCCAATCTAATCCAAGTTTAATTCAAGTTTGCTTTATGTTTCAACCATTTTTTTTTATATTTAGGTACATAACAAAAAGAGTCCAAACGTTTAAATTGCATATTATACCAGACATTAAGTGGCAGACAAAAAATCTAGGTTTCCGCTCATGGATTCCAGTCATTTAGTCAAATCGCAGCAATCCATTTGCTTCTCCTTCTATGTATTTCAGCAGTCTTCAGAATGGCACCCCTGAATTTTCCCACATTTTCAGATTATAAGCACCTCTTGCCATAATGAATAAACTTCTAGACGAGTTCTGTGATGTCATGAGCACATCCTCTATGTAAAACTCGCTCTTGATCTTTTTTTTTCTTGAGGAACTTTTAGATCCTAGAAATAATCAAAACACCTGTAATTCTCTGAACTCATGCCTTTATAAACCAATCAGCTCACCCTCTCAGTAGCTGCATTTCCATCCACACGCATTTTGGAATATCGCATTAAAAACTGGATGGAAATGCAGAGATGGTCATACAAATGTGAATAAAAAAAGACTGTTTTTCTGATGGAAATGCTGAATAAATCCCAATTGAATGTAATTAAACTGGGGCGCGATGCGACGGCATTAATGCACTAACCAATAGAACGATTTCATTGTGCAACATCTGAAATGTTCTTTTGGTCATTCTAATATTCCCTAGCCGAAGTCTGGTTCAAGATTGTCACCTCCCAGTACAGTCTCAACTGGCTGCGTTTTCAGTGAGCTGTCTCCCGCCTCCAAAAGCAAGGTGACACGACGACGCATATTGCGTTTCGTCAAGTACAGTATTATATACAAAACAAAAGGCAACAACTTCCATTTTTCTTTTGATATTTGGTGGCAGTTTATCAGGAAGGGATGATTATTTGCACTTGGGATCTTGGATTGAAACGGTGCTTAATTCGCAAATATTTTATACAACATTCCAATTTTGCGCACTAATTTAATTTGCATCTGAGACAGCCAGTCTGTTATTTTCGTACCCACCACTCACGTGTAAAGGAAGGTCTAGATTATGAATTTTTAAACTTCTAATATGTAGACGGATGATCCTCCAAACAAACTGTTTCCTGATATACGTACGAAACACGTAGTTTCACTTTCAGATCCATCTGTTTGTTGATGTCGTTTGAGACGCGTTGACTGATGGAAGAACAGTGTGTTTCTACAGTGTTTCTCTGAGGATGAGAAGATCAATGCAAACTGCAGCAGTCTGCTCCGTGTGTGGGATACTGAGCAGCACACACAGACACTCACAGGCTGGTGTTGATGTCTTCTGCCTTCAGGCAACACCAAGTTAACAAATGTAGAGAGCAGGAACGAAGCCTCATTTACATACAGCAGCCGATGTAGTCAAGCTTATATTTAAATGTGCTCCTTTGTTTCTAATTTTGCTCCACTTTCTTTTTTTGTTGTTGTTTCCTAAGTCTTTCGCAGACCAGCGCCACTTTTGAAGAACGCATCTGCACGTCACTGTTCTCTGGTTGAATATCTTTTAATGAGAGCTGCTCGACCGATCTGCATGACACAATAGAAGGCGATTTAAAGCATTTCGATTACAGAAAAAATTCTAACACTGAGTGTAGATTAGAACACTTTTGTTTCAAACGAATTGATTTTGAGTCTCAAGATTCACCTTTTGGTAACCAACAAAACTGCAATCCAATACTGTGCTGGTCCCGTAACTTCCTTAGTTCCTCAACTTAATGGGTTAGATTGTTGTTTTAGCACAAATCATGTCTAACGAAGGTGGATTAGGAACCAATCACAGCTTCTGTTTTGAATTATGTAGGAATGATGCAACCCAGCTATCGAGTACTATTGAATTCAAATATAATGTCTAGGTTTCAAAAAGGTTATTGGTTTGATATTTTGTGTTTTAAAAGAACATTACAGGAGTTATGACGCATTAATTGCAATTAAATTGTGGTAAAAATCCGTTTCGGCTGGCGCAGTGGGTAGCACTGTGGCACTCCAGTTAGAAGGTTGTCGGTTGGAGGCTCGCCGGTGACCTTCCTGGAAGGACTTTGCATGTTCTCTTCGCGCATGCGTGGGTTTCCTCCGGGTTCTCCGGTTTCCCCTACAACCCCAAAAACATGCGATTAGGTTAAATGAAGAATCTAAATTCTCCTTAGGTGTGAATGTGTGAGTGAATGTTGCACTGCGATGGACTGGTGACCTGTCCAGGGTGTAGCCCCGCCTCTCGCCCAGTGTGCGCTGGAGATGGGCACCGGCAGATCCCCGTGACCCCGAAAGGGAAAAGAGGGTTGGAAAATTCCAAACTGGTGCCATCAGTGCCATCTAGTGGTGAAAAGAAGGGATAATCCTTGGAAGTACAAAACCTGTGATATGGCTGTTCTGGCATAAAACAAAGTAAATTGGAACAAAAGGTACTTTGGAACAGTGTATGAGGGTTATGAAAGGTTCACCTTTTTTGTATTGGAACATACGTGTATTTAGAGAAACAAAATGCTGTTCGAATTATGACCATGCTGTCAAACTGGAAATATACAAGACGTAATATTGAGCATCACGAGGGTTGGTGCAAGAAAGTCCATTGAAACAAAGATCTGCATCATTAAACAGAAAAGTATGCTGTACAGTAAAAACGTAAAGGAGTTGTGCATCTCTCTCTCTCTCTCTCTCTCTCTCTCTCTCTCTCTCTCTCTCTCTCTCGCTCTCGCTCTCGCTCTCTCTCGCTCTCTCTCGCTCTCGCTCTCTCTCGCTCGCAGTGAGCTAATGAGTCTTTGTGTGTCTGGAGTGAACAGGAGCGTCTCCGCTCTTTCTTTCTGTCTGTTGGTCCCTGTATAACGGTTCTGGTAGTGCAGAAGTTCCGGATCAGTTGCATTTGCTCCACTCTGAACCCGATGGATAGCCTTCGTGCAGCTCGTCTACTTTAAGAGAACGCTGAAGGTTGGTGGAGGCAAGAGGGAGGGGATGTGAACAGGCGGATGCAGGTGAATAACGATTCGTGACCGGTGTTTCTGTCCTGATGGGTCACGCTCTGAATGATGGGAAATCTGAGGGTCTCTTTGCAGTCAGCTTCTGTGAGGGTTGTCTGCAGGTCCAGGCTTTGAGATGTTTCTCCAGATGAGCTTATTGTTGTCTGATTGTGTACTGTTGATTTTTTTTATGTACTGCTTCTATTATTTTGTTTATTTGCATTTTCTAAAAATTGGCCCAATCAATTCTTTTTCTTAAATAAAGTTATCTATAAAGAGATATTTTATTTAAAACAGTTTGTCATCAAAGTTTCCATGTGTCCAATAATTCCAGTGAACAATCCAACTAATTTTGGCTTTTTTAAATGCCATTCAGTGCAGATAGGATTGTGGGGGGGGGGGGGTCGAAGACCAATCTGTAGATTGTAGGGGGGGGTATAGAAGACCATTCTGTATATTTTGGGGGGGGGGGTATGGAAGACCAATATTTGGTGTCTGCTCTGGATTGTCAATATATTGGTTTTTACTTTACAAAACAAGGAATGCTTTCTGAAATAAATGTACAAAATGCATTATTGTTGTTTTTTTTTGTTTTTTTTTGGGTGTTGTCACCTTTTCCTACAAACATGAATCAGTTCTTATAGCTACACTTACACACTGCCAGGGTTTTTGTTGTATCAACCAATTTTCCCAACACGTGCTATTAATCAATGGATAGCATTGTCCCCATCTTTTAATCGCGTTTCATTTCACGTATTTGTATCTTTAGCCAAACAAGCTAACATTATTCAGCATTAACTTTAACAATAACTAAATATAATGATTAAAAAAAAAAAAATCACACCACTTATAAACTAAAACAGAAACAGCTGTGTGGGAGGTTGAAAACTGGATGAGGAACAGCCAAACTCTGCTACCACGATCAAAGAAAGTTTCTTGCCATGCCAACATTGAGCTCAGCAACAACAAGGAAGCTATATTTCATCAACAAGGAACTTCCCAGACGACATCTTTAAAGCGTAGCGGGGTTTCAAGATGTGCCGCTCAAGCTCTTTGGAAGAAAAAACACAAAGAAACAGACATCGTTGAGGATGCAGTGATTGGCCAAGGACGCAGTGGTGCACCGGATGAAGCTAATCACTCTTTGAAAATGGAAGACGTCCAGCAGTGAAATCACCTCAGAATTGACAGATGGGTCCCAGGTGCCCCAACTACTGTCTAGTGAAGTTTGGTCAGAAGAGTTGCAGCTAGAAAGCCATACTTCTAATGTGGGAATAAGGGTTCACAAAATGTCAGCGGGTGCTTTGGAGTGTTTAGTCAAAACTTGTAATTATCAGTTTGTTTGTGGAAGGGCTAGAGAGCCTTACAATATTGGGTTTCTCCTTTTCATTTTTTTGAAATCTTTTTCAAAATTCACTGCATTTTGTCTATTGATGAAATCTCTCGCAAAGATATTGGAAGTAAGTCGTTCACTGGTTTCCCGAGATCATTTCTGCAGTACAGTGCCTTCGCAGCAGAGGAGTTCTCCAGATTCTAGCAGGGGATCACTTGAGATATCTTTGCGGGAGAATGCAAATGTGTTTTGTGAGGGAGTGAAAAAAAAACACTCCCTTTTTCCCCCTATACCATCAGGGCCCCGCAGTTTAGAGTTTGTTTTGGGGTTTTTTTTCTGAAAAAAACTTTTGCACAGCTTTGTATTTATTTATCATGGCTCACTGGATGTTTTCCTCGGAGGTGTTCCAAGATGGTTCCCCCCCGGAAAAGGCCAAGGCCAGGCTGGAAAGACTAGGGTGGCTTGGGAACCTCCAAGTATTCCCCAGGTAGAGCAGGAGGGAGCGTTCACACGGAAGGGATGTCTAGACTTCGATGCTTAGAATTCAACCCACAACTGGACCCCAGATAAAGGGGATGAAATGGTTTGGTGTATTTTATAACATTTGAGATCTTCCGTGCATCATGATCTTAACCTTTAGAAACCAGCTGCAGTAGATACAGTAAGAATAATTCGACCCGTTCTGGAAACTATAAAAGATGCTCTACATATCTTTCTCACAGCACTTTAGGAAATACAGATATGACATGATTCATCTATGTGCATGTCGAGGGAGTGGTTTGTCTCAGCTGAGTTCATGCTGCAGGATTTTCTCTTGTAACATGCTGCAAGTGCGCTGTGGAAAACTACAGCCGCTCCGAGGGAAGACAAAGGGGGAGAGAAAGACAGAGATGGAGGTGGAATAACTCACAGTGTGTAACGCAGCAGTCAGCTCGTGTTTCCTCAGGTCAGCAGCAGACGTCATGCTCATTCGTCGTGTCTGGAAATTTGAAAAAGTTGCCACTTTTGCTTCTTTCGATGAATGCTACAATCTGTTCAGAAAAAAAAACAATCATTTAATGATTGATTTTTTACAAATGCATCAGATCTTTAGGTGCTTCTGAGCTATACAATCTGACGTGGCACTCAAATGTAAAATTCTCTATTTATCTGCCTGTGTTCGCATTTCCATGGCAACACTCGTTATTGGCGAGCAGTGCAGCATCCGCTGAGGATGGAAAATACGAATGGATTTTCAACAAGGGGAACTAATTATGATGATTATGAGAACATTTACTTACATTGTGTCTCTAAAACTAGAGCGGGCATGGAATTACAGTAACATTAGAGGGGGGGGGGGCAGATCCTAGATCAGATCAAGGGGATTTTTGGTGTTTTCAGAAGCAGTGTTTCTTCAGCCAGACGTTGGAAGACAAAGACAGTCTGTTACATCTGTGAAAACATCACAGCCATGATTTGAGAAACATGTCCTGATGTATCCGAAATATCTCCATGAGAGGGAAACGTTTATGCAAATTATCTGAGAATTAATCTCAGCATTTCACAAAATCCATAGTTAGTGGTTGAGTGAAGCCATTTATTGTTAATCAACTGTGTTTACTCTATTTAAAAGCAAAAGTTAGCTCTTAATATTCTGTATTCCCCCCTTTAACATCGAAGACAGCCTGAAGTCTCTTGAGGTAGTTGTTGATGAGGTTCTTTATCTTCTCTGTTGGTAAAGCCGCACATTCTTCTTGGAAAAAGCCTCCAGCTCTTAAATTCTTGCATGAACTTCATGTTTGAGTGCTTCCATGAGAGTGAGGTCAGGATACAGGTCACTTTGTTGTGGTGGGACCAATGAGGAAGAAATCAGAAAAGTTGTAACAAACACAACTGTATGTTCTAAACTTAAATGTTAGAAGAGCATCATTTGCCACTCTGACAACTTAGCTGAATCGAAAATGGAAAGAGAGAGATCTCGACACTGCCTTTCAGACAACTGTTTTAAAATGAGATGATGCTCTGATGCCTCCTCACAGCAGAGTATACAGTACATACAGTAACGCCGAGAAAGAGAGAGCGACTTTATGAGAAGGAGCCACATTCCCAGCACTGCTGTGGTTTGGAGAGCTTCCAGCTGCTGACTCACAGACATACACTCTCTCTCTCCCGTCTCTCTCTCTCTAACAGGGATCTTAAAGGATTATTTTTGGCTATGATTGCTCTTTAGATGTAGGGGGTACATTGTTTGAGAATGGGGTTTGTGTCATCAGCATCAGATGGAATGATTTGAATTCCTCTATTACATCCATCAATGTTGCGGACACACAATCAGATTTATTAACAGTGAAACGAATGTGGGTTTACTAGTTTTGATATTTATGTTTTTAACGAACATTACAATAATTATTTCAATGAGGAAAATTGGAAATTCAAATGTGAGAAAATGCGCAATCGTCTTTCAGTTTCTTTTTACAGAACACAAATCTGTGCCATCAGTGCCATCTAGTGGTGACAAGATCAGTGGGGTTTAGGAAAGGTTTTTAAATCCTATTTTCACATTGTTTTTGTTATACTTTTGTTTTTAGGGTGGACTGTTGCAGTTAAAAAAAAAGATAACGTTGTGGAATTATTGTGTAATATGATAAAAAAAGAGAGGCTGGGGTTGTACACTTCCTTCCTTCCTAAATTTATTTTAAAGGTAATTTATTACAGCACATTGTAACGTAGTAAAAAAACACAGTAACAGTATTTTTTGAAGAGGGTGTTTGAGCTCTCTCCCTCTCCCTCTCTCTCTCCCTCTCTCTCCCTCTCTCTCTCTCTCTCAGTAATGAGGGTATCAGCCTGTCTTTCTCTCTCTTCTGTGCTCCTTTCTGCATAGACTGAATGTGATGGAATATTTTTTTCACTTCTATCATTTCTGGCACAATTGTACCTTCAGAAATAACCTGGAGACATAAGAAAGAAGAAACCATCAGGAGGAGCAGCTTCTGGAAATCTGTCAAACTGAAAAAAAACATGTTTTACATGCAACAGCAGAGCAACTGAATTGCACTTTAATTTAGAAGAGAATGTAAAACTTGTCACAGAAAGCGATCAGTGCTCACCTGAACCCTGCAATTGCTGCATATGTGGCTTTTATAAAACATTTTAAAAAAGTTCTCTCTCTCTGTCTGTCTCTCTCTCTCTTTCTGTCTGTCTCTCTCTCTCTTTCTGTCTGTCTTGCTCCTAGCCATGAGTGGGATCCTGAAGAGGAAGTTTGAGGAGGTTGAGGCAGCTTCGCCATGCTCCTCACTGAGGGAGTCAGAGGAAGAAGAGGAAGAAGAGGATGAGGTGGAAATCTCCAGCACTGAAAGTGGAGACAGTAGTGATAGTGTCAACCCCTCCAACACACACTTCGCTGCTCCGGCAGCTGCTCCGACCCACGCACTGAAGAGCACAGGTGAGACATTTGCAAGCATGCACAAAATCCACGATAATATAAAGATATCATCTTATGCGTCCTTGGGTTGTTAAATTCAATAAATAAAAAAAGTAAACAATACCCTACTTCACTCACTTTGAACGGTCACCAGATGAACTAAACAGAACAAATTGCAATCAACATTTAATAAAGATACATTTGAACAGCTCATGAGCTTAGAAAACTAAAAAGTGCCAGATAATTGCACAAAATTTGGTCGAACATTTTAGTGTTCCATTTTCAGAAGTCAAAGTGGTTTAGCTTCATTTAAAAGCAGCTTTTTTGAGGCACATCCGCACCAAGACACAAATGATAAGATGAACTTACACAACTGGAATCTGCTTCTAAAGATGGCTCCGAGGATTATCAGATAATCAGTGCCAGTGTGAACTAGTTAATATTGCACCATCCAATTCTGATGTACTGAAAGAGTTGATAAAGTTTATTTGAATGATGCCCAAGTGCAGAACACAAGGCTCAATATGAGGCTTCACCTGCAGATGGGCACAAAGAAAATTAGTCATTAATTTCCCCTCGTTTACCTCTGATAAAATAACATTAAATTACTCTAGCTCAAGAGTACCATCTATTTTTCCCTTGATCAAAACGATAACCAGAGAGCGATATTTTATCTGTGCATTTATTAATGCAAAAGTTTGAATGAACTGCAAGTGCCATATTTATCAGGCTTTTTTTAACATTTCTCCATCATCTCAGATGCTTTATTTATTTCAAAAACCCAACAGACAGGGCTTGAAGTAGAGGTCTACATTAATATGCAAAACTTGGCCAATCAGGGCCCGGAGCTTGATTGCTTGCAAATATCTGGCTTAACAACATCACTAATCCAGCAGATATACCTAGAAAAATTGAATTTTATTTTAAACAATTATGCTTTTGATGCTCAAATAGTGGTAAAAGCACAATGTCCAGCTTATGACCCGTTTATAATGTACATTTTTAAACAAGGTTTTCAAACTGAAGTCTTAAAAGTGCTGCCATTTAACAAAATTTTAATAATTGGTTCATTTTGTTAACATTACTTGAGAAAAACAAAAGAGTGGTGCCCCTACAGCTATGACATGAAGCCAAGCAGCTGAATGAGAAAAAACATTCTGAACCAGAAATCACAAAAAAAAAATTAACAAAAAGAAGAAAAGGTCAAATTGAAAACAGTCTGGAATTTTTCGGGAATGGATGCAAAAATACAGTTCAGACATTGGGACGGGTTTTGGGTAAACTTACATCCTTCGTATGAAATAATTCACCATTGCAGATAGTAGCAAATTAATACAATCTGTATTTTCTGCAGATAAATAACTACTAGAAAGTGAATAAATCCTGTTCTCATTATTATGTAGATTTGCCCTTTAGGGCTCAATAAACTGGACACAGTTTTCCGTAGAGCTGATGTTTTCCTCATTTATGCCCTTCAGCTCTTTCTGAACATCTCGTTTGAGTTCTCATCACCTCAGACGACTCTAATGTTTTGTGACGCTCGTAGACTCTGATTCCATCATTAAAGATAAGTGTGAGTTTATGAGCAGCAGATGTGAGTCAATGTCCCATGTCCCAGAGGAAGTCTCCAGCTTCACTGAGAGGTTATCTTTATTATTAACACGCGGTTATTTCTGATACTCTAATCTACTTGCAGAGCTTGGCTCTTCATTCATTTCATCAATGAAGGGATTTGTTAAAGGACAGCCACTGATTTTGGGAAATTTTATAGTGCATTAGATGTTTGGAAATGGTCAAATTCAAATATGCATGACACTTCTTTACGTAAAAATAAAAATAATAAAGTGGAACAGTTTTTTTTAAATGATTGCAATTTCACAGAAAAATATTAGAATAAGTCGTCAAATTTGAAAATTCACAAACCTATTTCTATTTTTTTCCCAGTGGCACAAACTCCCATACAAATCTGATCCACAGGTGTGTTTTTCCCACTCCAGAGATTTTACTTTCCACTATACGCTTCACATTTCTAGCTCTAAGCTCCAGCCCCTGTGCTCAGATTGTAGTTGAGAGCAGTGTGTGCGTGGGTGTGCGTGTGTGTGCGTGTGTGTGTGTGAGCAGGCGGGAAAGTGGTGGCAGCAGATGGTTTTCATTTATACAGTGTCAGACTGTATTCCACTCAAACTTAAGTCAAACCTTGGCAGATTTATTCTGGATGTTGTTGCAGTACCACTCTTCTGGACCTGAAAAAAACACAGTGGTGAAGGAGCTATGAGAAAGTGATGTTCTCAGAGGAACAGTAAGGATTATAATGCAATAGCATCATATGAATTTGTGGCCTACACTTCATGTCTCTATGACTAACTATGAACTTAGGTTGGTTGCTAGGGTAAACACTTTGGTTGCTATGGAGTGCACAGTAATGTAATATAACGTTCCCTTTGTCAATATAAGTTACAGAAACCAACTCCCATGTCTCTATCATTTAGCAACGCTGAGATAGAGTTCATAAAGTTTGGTTGCTAGGGTAAACACTGGTTGCTATGGAGACTCAGTAATGTAATATAACGTTCCCTTTGTCAATATAATTTACAGAAACCAACTCCCATGTCTCTATCATTTAGCAACGCTGAGATAGAGTTCATAAAGTTTGGTTGCTAGGGTAAACACTGGTTGCTATGGAGCGCTCAGTAATGTAATATAACGTTGCCTTTGTCAATATAAGTTACAAAAACCAACTCCCGTGTCTCTATAATTTAGCAATGCAGAGATAGAATTAAGAAAAAGTGTTGCTGGGGTAAACAGTTTGGTTGCTAGGTAGCGGTCAGTGGGATCATAATTATTTTATTTTGTTATTATGATTAACATAAACAAAGTCCCAGTTCTCTATGATTTCATTCATTTTCAATGGTGACTATACTTTTCCACAGAGGTTGGTATGTTCTTTCACAGACTGGTAACCTGCACAAATGAGGTTCTCACGTTGAGTTAAGTCTATGGAAATGTTTGACTTTTCAGACTCAGACCAGTTTAAATGTTTTTGCAAAGTATGGAGGCTGTGAATTCTGGCAGTTGAGGGTGATTTCTGAAAACCTATCAGCGACTCAATTTTGGATGGGTACTTTTCCAGGGCGTTCCTCTGTTTCTGCCCCAGGTTTGACACGGGAGTGGCTTCAGTAGACCCTTTAAGAAGACTAATGTGCAAATAACATATACCTGTGTGTTTTTTGTGGTGTAGCATCCTCGATTCTGAAGCGGGAGAAGCGAATGCGGACACGTAGGGTCCGCTTCGAAAAGGTAACAGTGTTCTACTTCAGCCGACGGCAGGGCTTCACCAGCGTGCCCAGCCAGGGTGGCAGCACATTGGGCATGTCCAGCAGACACAGTGGAGTCAGACATTACACCCTGGCGGAGTTCGCTCGTGAACAGGAGAGAGCACACCGTAACATGTTGAGAGAGCATCTGAAAGAGGAGAAGCTCAACGCCATACGCCTACAGGTAGTTTAGAAAGAATTATGGAATTTAACATAATAAACATATTTAGATAATATTTAACAATTTTCACCTTGGACACTCCTCAGCTGACGAAGAATGGCTCGGTGGAGTCGGAAGAAGCCAATGAGCTCTCCCTGGATGACATCTCTGAAGACGACTTGGATGTTGATAACACAGAGGTGGATGAGTACTTCTTCCTGCAGCCTCTGAGCACCAGGAAGCGACGGGCTCTGCTACGTTCCTCTGGAGTCAGGAGGATCGACCTGGAGGAGAAACAGCAGCTCCGTGCCATCAGAGTCTCCAGAGAGGACTGCGGTTGCCACTGCAGACTTTACTGCCATCCGGAGACTTGCTCCTGCAGCCTCGCTGGGATTAAGTGTCAGGTGAGACGTGTGAATATGCTCAGGTTGCGACCAGGAGACTTTTTCCTGTTGCCAAGATTGGTGAAGAAAATACAGATATGTTTGGTTGCTTTACTGGGTTAGGGGTTGAGGTTAAGGTCAGTTGGCATGCACATTGGACGTGTGAAAAGCAGAAGTTCTTTGTATAGGTCACTCTATACCTGTCTGTTGCATCACTTGTTCTTGAAAATCCCAGAATCTCCTTTAAAAAGTAGCAAGAGTGATCCACCAATTATCGTTCACCAGTTCACCAACAATAACCAATCTTAGAACCTGCTCCATCACTCGGCTTCCTCAACCCAATGGTGGTTGTAGGTGCCACAATAGCTGCCAATTTTGGTTCCAATCCCATTTCAAAACATTACAGATACGCTTGAGTAAGACTTGTAAAAATATAAATAAGGAACCTTGTAGGCTAATAAGAGTACCTTTAAGTCAATCAGAATCCTTGTGCAGAAACTTCAGTGGAAGGAGATCTAGAGATGAACATAACCACACCATTTTTGACAACATGCAGGCTATAGAAGGATTTTTAAGGAAGACCAGAATTGCAAAAGTAATATCGGGAGATAACTAAGCAGTGGTTGTTGAATTCTGGTTGAGAGAAGGGCTCAAAGGGGCCCACGAGCCTTTGACTTGTCCAGAGGTACAGAGGAATGTCAATAATATTCTGAAAGTTTATATGTTTTTGACAATCTAAGGCAATAAGGAGAAGATATATAAGAAATAGGAAAGGGGCCTAATACTGAGCCCTGAGGAACACCAGAAGTGACCATTGTGGCTTTGACTTTTTGAGGCAATATTTTTTTTAACTCTTACAAGATTTGGCTGCGTAACATGCAAGAAATTCTGATGGTCATCAGTATTGAACACTGGTTTCTGGTTAAGCATTTCTAAATCCCATTATCCAGGAAAAGGCCCGTATTGGAAGCAAACAATAAATCATTAAAATTCACCTGTGTGATTTCTACACAGCTGGAAACCTGATTTGTTTTTCCTGACTGAATATCTTCTTGGATCTCCACAGGTGGACCGGATGTCATTTCCCTGTGGATGTACAAAGGAGGGCTGCAGCAATGGGGCTGGCAGGATCGAGTTCAACCCCATCCGAGTGCGCACTCACTTCCTGCATACCATCATGAAGCTGGAGCTAGAGAAGAGTAGAGGGCAACAACAAAACTCTGCTGCTTTGGCTATGACGGGCAACGGTTTTCACACGGAGACCAATGGGCACTGCAGCCCGTTGGTGACAGGACAGCATGCATTGGAATACAGCCTACCCGATACCATCCCAGAGACTACAATCATGCATCTGCAACCTGGAGACGACATAGACGAGGTCTTGGAAGATGATGAGGAGGAGGATGATGATGATGATGAGGAGGAGGAGGAGGAGGAAGATGACGAAGAAGAAGAGGACGATGAGGATGATGAGGAGAATAAAGATGATGAAGATGAGAGCAGTAGTCTTTGCAGTCTTTCAGATTCCAGCACGCACAGTCTAGCCAACAGTGATTCCGAGGAGGAAGAAGGCAAGGAAGAGGAGTTCGATTTGGGATTAGAGAAAAGCGAAGTGGCTCCACCTCCTGCAGTAATGTGTTACTCTGAGAGTACTGTGTCATCAGACAACCAAACCAATGGCAACTCCTACTTCATCAATTCCACAGCAGACTACTATGCAATGGAAAATGTTGCTCCCTTGCTTCTGACTTCCCCAAACCAATCCAGTGACCCATACGTAGGGGACACGGGATCTTATCAAGATGCAAGTAGAGTCTTGCCTCCGAGTTCCTTCAATGGTAATGCTGGCCAATACACAGACTATTCCCAACAGCCCGAGCAGCCATATGCCAATCACCACCTAGCCGTGATTGGTTGTTCTACCATAGACACAAATAAAGATGCCCAATCTAAAGGAACATTCCTCAGCCAATCAGGAGAGCTGAATCAGATGGAACTCCAAAATTATCTCAACAACAATACCCAGGATTTAGGCTACAATGTCAATGGGAACTGTTACATAGCTGAACAGCCAAAGGAGGCGTCTCAGGATCTACCAGAGGTTTCGATAGCGGACTCCAAGAAAACTTCCACTTTACTGGATGCGGGACCTGAGGCCACTCGGGTTTAGGCCAAACGAGGATTAACATAGGCTTCAACTCTGCACAACTCTTTAGACAAAAATGCAGGGTTAAGGAGGGGGAGGGGTGTGGGATCCAAACAGCTTACTGTAAAGATAAAAAAAAAAGACAACAACTGCAAAATCAAAGCACCTGATAGGCTTCAGGTTGTATATATACTTCAAAGAATGTCATCGCAAATGCTTCCACATTCTTACACTGTGTTTCATTTTCTAAGAACATGAATTATTACAGAATTAACATACAGAATTATTATTTAACAGAACATCACAAAGATAATTTGCACGTCACATCATAATGTACTTACTGGTTGTATAAATTTCATCCGTGAATGTAGATTAGCATGTCCGTTTCCCAGGTTTAAGAGTCTTGGTGGTGGGAGGGGCATAGTACATTCATATGTCACAGCGTACGAGCTAAAGATAAATTTCACGATGACTCGTTTCAGTGCTTCTGAGTTGACCATAACTTGATAGACAAAGCATTTTTACATTAAAACATCCCAACAAAGATCCATTAAACACCCAGATTGCACTGCACATAATGATCTATGTTGAGAAGGTTACTGACCCTTTACTGTGATCAAAATTACAATATAGAGCAGGGGTGTCAAAGTCAGTTACAGGAGGAACTGCAGAGTTTACTTCCAACCCTGCTCAGAGAGACCCAGACCTGAAGCTTACAAACAGCCTAAAGAACGAGGTGTGTTTAGTTGAGGTCGGAGCTAAACTGTGCGGAGCTAAACTTTCTCAACCCCTGCTATAGAGCATTATTTGTGTGTGCAACAGAAGAATAATTTTACTCATGAAATGAGGTTGAACTTGAAACACACTAGGAAGCATTTGTGATCATACACTTGCTTTGAAGCATATGCCTAGCCTTAGGTTCGTGCAATGTTTCTTGTAATTTTCTAGTTTTGAGCACAAACGTGTCAGAACTTTTCTATGTATCTGTGTAAGTGGTGCAAAAAGGAAAATAGTGATGTTGGTGTCCTTAACTAAATGTATATTTAAATGTTTGATAAAAGCATGTTTTTTAGCGCTCATTGCTGGTTGGTTTTGTAAGAGTTCGACATACTGTAAAAAAAAAAAAAGAAGAAAATACTAATATTGCAGTTTCATGCACACGCATCATGCTTTTAAAGAGCTGGTGGAAGCATGGGAACAGCTCTTAATGTGCGCTATTCATTTGCTTTTGCTCCCTAAACCAAAACACGATTGACAGAATACTTTCACCGTTTTTATTGGCTGAAGCATAAGACTTGGATGTGTTTGGAGTGGCAAACAGCCAAGGGAAAAAGTATCTGAGCCCTTGTTGACGGAACGTTTTAATGTAAATTTGACAAAAATGTCACCAAGGGTATTTCATTGTCTGTATAAAAGATGTTTGTCCAAAGAAGCAATGAGATTGAGATTCCCCACCAAAGTCAAGGAGGATCGTAGACCTACACAATGCAGGGATGGGCTTGTTGAGCAGTTGGAGGGAATATTTTCAACTGGAGAAACAACTCTCCATTAGTCTGGAGCTCCAGGCAATATCCCACCTCACAGTTATCATGATGGTCACCAAGAAAACAATTGGTAACACACTACATCACTTTCTGCATCTTTTTGTTGTCTCTCACCAATTCAATGAACCTCACTCGTCCGATTTGTCCAAGAGTAAATGTCCAGAATCAGCTAGGGGTCAAATACTTTTCCCCCCATCACTATTATTACATAGGTGCTGTGATTTACAACAAAACAGAGACCATCAAAACAGACTTAAAGGAACACTCCACATTTTTTACATAGGCTCCATCTCTTCCTGAGATTATAAGTAGTAACTTGCTATTTTGGAAGGTATTCAACCATTCCATCTGGTGGTTGCACTGTTAGCATTAGCTTAGCATAGTTTATTGAATCTGATCAGACCAGACAGTTCAAAATGATCATGGAGATTTCATGAGTGACACACTCTTTAATAGTTAACATTGATACATTTTAGGTTGATATTGTAAGGAGTTATACTCCACTTCAGAGAAGACACTGAAAGCAAAGTATGAGCGATTTAACAGAAAACATTGCTATGTTTAGCTTAAACATTGGACACATGCTGCATTGAGGACAAAGAGTGATAAAGAGGATTAGGGAAGTGAAGAGAGTGACAAAAGGAGTAACCAGACTCTCAACAGAACAAATGTCTTTCAGCAACTTTACTTGTAAACTTCCTGTTTGTGATGTAATTTCCTGTTTGTGTTGTATTTCCTGCTCACGAATCAACCAGAAAATATGATTATAACTATATATTTTTTTAAATAATCAATTAATTTTGGTGCAAAACAAGGATGCATGCAGAGGATAACTTCTCCAACACAGACAAATCAGCTATCGTTCCAGACCTGACTGAATCGATTTTGGCAGAAAAGGCAGTGCTTCCGCCTTGATGATACCACCGAATTTCCCAACAATATCAGCCTAAAAACCATAGTTCAATTTTACAATGCAACTCTAAAAGACTATAGTTTTAAATTGGAAACATTCAATCGCTACTGGTCTGATTGGATTCAATGACCTATGCTAAGCTAATGCTAAAAGTGCCATAAACTGATTTGAAGAACGTTAAAAGATTCCAAACAAAGTAAAAACACCTAGTTATCTGTAGAGGAAGAAGAGAATGTATGAAATAAAGTGTTCCTTTAAGGATGTGTCACAATTTATATCTGGACAATCTAAACAAATAATCACATTTCGTGACAGACACAGTCCAACCTTGATAAACGAACAGAAAACTAGTTCTTGTATGACTTGCATTGCTTTAAGAGTTGTTTATTATGACAACCGCTGAACATTTTGATCCATTTAGAATGTTGGCTACAGAACTTTGTGTATGTGCACCAACATTTGACCCACAAGGAAACGTCTTTCAGATGAGCACAAACATTGTGGACACTACTGGGTGAAACGCTAGCATGAAAATTCCTTTTTTTTAAAGATACTGACATTGCTGGTTGTTTTATAAGGGGGTCAGGAAGCTGAACAGAATTTTAATAGAGCAAGAAATGTTTATGGCATTACAAGAAAATATCCTCTTAAATTGCTGAATATTTAAGAAAGATTTATGATAATTAATACAATTTAAATTTAATTTTGAGATCTTTCATAAGGGCAATTTTACAAGTGCAATAGTTTAGGGTGTGATGGCTCAATCCACCTCCAGTCAAATGAATAATAAATTAGTTAAAATATTAAAGTCATATTAAACCATACGAATACAATATCTTCTTGCAGTGTTTTCAGTTTTAATGATCTGTTCTTTGCTGTGGATGTATTTATTGTGCGCTGTGTGCTGAATTAAACATCTCTTTGATACACTTCTCTTTCATGAGTCAAAAGTGAGTGAGAGATGGATGGATGGATGGCAAAAGTACAGGGAGGAGTGCTTGAATTAAAGATCTCAATTTTTTTAATGGATTCACGTGGTGAAAAGCAAATTGTGTTTAGTTTTAGTTGTAAAAAAAAGACAAGCTCCAGTGTTTTTTCCTGTGTTCCAGCGCCACCTTCTGGTGCACTTTAACATCAACCACACAGCTTACTGAGTGAGGATCTAGTGCAGAACTTGCAAAACTAATTAAAAAAAAACATTTATTTGTATATAAAAACCCAGAAATGTCCAGTTTTGAGCGATTTTCGGGAATCATTTTAATTCCTGTAATGCAGTCAAATGGTTCCTCAAGAGAGCAGAACACATGGCACTGAAAGAAAATTCCATAAAATTGGAATTCCATAAAAATATTATGGGTCATCAAGTAAACACAATAAAGCCACATTATAGAAATTCTACAATAAAATTATTTTCTTATTTTTGGCAGAACATTCTAGAGACACATTGTATTTATCTTTGTTTACAAACAAGTTTTGGCAAATCTCTGATAAAAAAAACATACATTGAAAGAGGTAGGAGACCTTCTAAAACTATTTTTTGTTTAAAAAGTGCTAATTTAGCTGAAAATGGTGGAATATAAAAATGCAGAAATATTTTTTTGTACATTTTTGCAAATGCATTTTAAAATTATTCAATCGTATTGCTGTTCTATGACCTTTAGGATGTTCCCTTTGAAGACAGCTGGCACAAACACCTTTGGAGTATTTCGTTCCCTTTGAAGACAGCTGCATAAATATCTGCTGGAAAAATGCATCTCATGTAAAAAATAAAATAAAATACGATAAATGGGTTTCATGGTTGGTCAGAAATAAATATGTCAAGTCCGTTTGTCTCCATTGCCAGCTGTTCAGTTCATACCCTGCGTGTTCCTTAGAAAGTGTGTGAGGCTCAAGTGAAGAGCCAGAGTTGGTACTTGTCGGCTGGGTTGCAGGGCACTAGCGAGGGGTTTTCAGGACGAGCGCTCAGACACTGTTTCGTACCTTTATTATAGAGCATGTGATCCTGAGGAGATGCGACAGAAGACAACACATAAGAGCTGCGCTACAGTTCCATACACATGCGTCCCAAAACATACACAAAAGAAATTACTCCAAGGCTGCATAGAACCCTACTGTAGGTGCACAGAGTATTATTATTTTGTGTCTTTTGACGCATTTAAATGTGCTTGAAAATGCCAAATGTCAAAATACGTAAAAATTTATGAGTGATTACGGTTTGAAAAGTGGCTTTGGCAAAATGGCTCTATAGCGCCACCTAATATGTTTCAGCTTATGGCGGGCTAACAGTGCACAATTGTATAGGGTACCAAGAGATAAATATATGTAATATGGGTTTTGTTTCCAAAATCGTCAGGAAGTCGGCTATTTTGCAAAAAAACCTCTACAAATGTGGCACTTTAACCAACTCCTCCTAGACGTAGCATCCGTTCATCTCCAAACTTCATCAGTCTCACCTGAAGGCATACGAGACATTAAATTGTGAAGCTTGTCAGACTTTGTTAAACGATGTGCCGTACAATATCTGATCCGGACCAAATTTGACATTCATGTTGCCAACCTACAGTGCCAGTTTTTTGCGCCACCTAGTGGTAACATGTATCATCCCATTGCAGTTTTATACTGCAGAGTGTGTTTCTGCTGCTATTTCAGGACTGTTTGGAACACAAGACCCACAAAAAGCCAATTGGAGCCCGTTTTCAAAACTGTCAGTTATTTTGCATTTTATTCCTAAACAACAAACTCTAGCAGTCTCATCTAAAGGTCCCTGCAATGTTAAATTGCCAAGCTTTTTGGAAAATTGTTGATTGGTTTGTGCTCTACGGTCGTCTGAATTTCGACGTTTCGCCAAGAAGTTGTTATATCTCGGCCATACAGTGTCTAATCAGGATTGAACTTGCCAAGTGTGTCAAGAATTTATGTCTGAACACATCTATATGGAAAACTATGGCGCCAGTTATCGCTGATTGACAGCTTATTTATTTGCCTGATTGTTCAGAAATTTATACAGTTCTGGCTTGAATGCATCTCCTAATTTAGGTCATAATACATACTGCAACAAATTGCACAAGAGGTTTTGATACCTGGGGTGCTCGGGCTATTTTAATCGCTGCTATGAATTAATTATTGATTTGAATTATTATTACAACTATTAACATGAACAAACCTCCATTAATTTATCACGTATCATCTTGAAGATTTCCTTGTTTTCCTTTTGAATCACCATTCTAAGCCTACCGTAAATATTTAATCTCTTCTAGGGGATTAGCCTAGCTTTTGCACAGTGGTCATGCACAGACTCCACAATTGTGGTCAGTTTTCAATGGAAAGATTACCAGCATTCTCTACGATTTAACAGAAGTGCTACCAGTCTGAAAAGATGTAGCAATCCGAGCCAGAACAGTTTGGACGTCTTGGAAAAGTTTGGTGGCTGTAGCTTGAACGGTGCGTTTAGATTTTTCATAATAATAAGGAGGTAAAAACTCAAACAAACTCTAGATGTGTTAGTTGTGCTCTTTAAAGGCCACCCTGGAGCTCTAGTTTCAGTGTTACCTCTCCAAGCTCCCATCTCTGCTGTGGGCCAGTGATGCTGCTGTGCCCTTTATACTGGCACTCTTCCAGCCTGACTGCTCCATCTGTCCCATGCAAACACAGCTCCTTCTGAATGTTGTGTCTGATCTCATGATGCGTCGAGTACTCAAAATACTAAAAGAGAAGCAGAGAGATATTTTTAACTTTAAGTTAAGTCAGGAATAGCAAAGCACCTTGAGCAAACGTCATGCTTGAAATGAATTTAACATGATTTTATAGCAGAATAGTTCATCGAAGATCTCCGAGACCGCTGGGCCACTTTTACCAGTTACATGGATTGGTTTCTGTGCTCAACCCCTTTGGAAATCTTTGTTTGGCTCCATTTACTTCTTTTTGGTTTGTGACCCGTCCCTCACCGGCCACTTTATTAGGTACACCTGTACAACCGCTCTTTTGTATCATTTGGAAATAAAGCCAATCATACAACATTTATACTGGATCCTCAAATGTAGGGAGTATTTTGGGGTATATAATTGAAAAATAAAAAAAACTAGTATTCAGAACATACAAAAAAAAAACAAATACATTTATGATTCATTTGATTCACCATGCAGATACCTGGTTCCCCCCCATTCCGTGGCAGGGGTACATGATGAGTGGCTTTCCCCCTTCATTACTCTCTCCAGCATCCAGACAGGCCTCCTTCCCCGCGTTCCTGATCTAATCAAGTGAAAGACAGAAAGAATGCCAAGATTTAAAGGTTTCCAAGAGCATTGTTCAGCTGAACTAGGAACCAGTGTTGTTTTTGGAAGCCATCTAAGTTTTAATCTTAGTCTTTCTGATGAAAAAGATTTTAGTTTTAGTCACATTTCAGTCGTTTAAAAATGTAATAGTTTTAGTCACAATTTAATCTACGAAAATCGAAATAGTTTTAGTCACCAAAAATAAAAGGTCTAGTTTTAGTCTATTTAGTGGATTAAAATGGTCTTTTAATAAGTTGATTTAACTCTTTAAATATTAAAAATTGCGCTTTTAAACATGAATACATATATATATATATATATATATATATATATAAAGTCTGAAATATATAAACATTAGTGTATATAGCGTGTGAAGGCCAACATATTTTTAAAGTGCATTCATTTCTATAGCTTCCTGCAGCAGATGCCTGGATTAGGAAACTGGTTACAAGACGAAGGAATGATATGCCCACCGCTCCGAAATGCAACGGGTGAAGATCAGGCATGAAGACCTCTGGATACACATTCGTCAGATACCAGGAGAAGCTTTTACACTGAAGCTTCTCTCGTAGGTCTACACGCCTGGAGACGTCTCCAAAAGAGAGCTAAAGAAAACCAGACATTCCCGTGATGAGTAACACGCTTTAATTGATTTTTTTTTTATTTTACTAAGGTGTCTTTATTTAGGTAAAGTGAACTACCTCTCGGGCGATCTGAGCCGCCTGCTGGTTCCTGCGGTAGAAGATCTCCTTGTAGTCATCCATCCACACTTCGGCCAGCCTCACCTGGTTGCGAGCGATCACCTGTGTGCCTTTGGGGAACGTGTGAGGGCTCTTTGTGCGAAACACATGACCCACAACCGAACAGGGCACTATTTCAAGCTGCCCGCCACACTGCCACACCTGAGGGACCAGAACAATGCAGTTCAGTTGCTACACATTCAGAAATCCTCTCTTGTAGCTCGTGAAGGGTCATGTTAATAGATGCCTGGGATTTTAGACACCTTGGGAGTAATGGTCAGTAATTGTAGCTCTACCAGGGGTGCAGGGAGACATGCAATGCAAGTGAATATTTGTCAGCTAGCATGTAACAAAAAAAAAAACCTTGACTCTTATTAGCTATGCGGTTTTTTAATGCAGGGGCTGCATGCAGTAAATATTTAGCTTTAATTACACAGCGCTAATGTAACTATACACACCAGCCAGAAAAAAAAAACGCTGCGTCATTTTTCAAGAAATGCACCGCACCGTTTTTTTGTTTGTTTTCACAGTGTGCATAAAACGCTGTGATTGGCTCATTTGTTACGTGTCCAAAATGACGGACAAAACAAGGAGCTGTACTCCCAGAGGGGCAGAAGTCTAGAAGAAGAGACTACAGAGACTCTGGAGACGCATCCAGTCGTTGCTGAATTTAAACAGCACAAGAGATCGACAGCAGAGGATTTCACGCGGCACGATTTTAAACAGAATCGCAGAGAACGGTGTCTATGTTCTCACACTGCACCTCACAACCAAGCACTCGCAGGAAAGAATTAAAAGCAGCGCGAGGTCACGTGTGCCACTCGGATGCGTGAGACCGGGATTTTAAATCATTTATTGAGTAAAAATAAACCACTGTTTATATTGCCGTCTATGCCTTTGCATCATATGCCTCTGCAATTCTCATTGCCCTCAGGATGTGGCTCTCATTGGCTGCAGATAATCGCAGACATTTTACACACACTGCAGGTTTGTGACTCTCAGACAGACACAGATATCTGAGAAGCATTTCTCTTAGCCTGTGACTCACAGAGCGAGTCATTTGTACCTCAATCTGTGCAATTGTCACACATGTGCACGTATCCCGATTTGCACGCGATTCTGGGCATAAACTCAAAATCAAGTCTAAAAATCAATAAGAAGTTTGTTTTCCAGAAAAAAAAATAGTTTGTCTTTGATTGCTCATCTTTAACCAGAAAAGCGCCTCAAAGTGTGAATTGCTTTGCACCACCGTGTGGCATAAAGAGAATTGCAGTTCACTGAAGCGCCATCTAGTGTTTAGGAGAGTGTCTGTGCAGTAATTATTTGACGCAGGGACCTAATGACGCAGACGGAAAATTAAACGTGTGTAACGGCCTTAAGTTTCCCATAAGATCTATTGGTTCATACTCTCAGTTTTCTTTTAAATATAAGCATCATTTTGTCAATAATTTGAACTTATTTGAAATGAATGTATCATACTATTGAAATGTTGTTTTTATATCAGCAACCCTTTAATGGGAGCAAACGTTTCCTGCGCATTTGACTACCACAGCGTTCCATAAAAATCTGTTTTTATACATTGTTAAATCTGAGGTTGCAAAAACATGCCCCATTAAAAGTTGTTTTAGCACAAAACAACGAATGGAGAGAAATTCCATTTCCATAAAGCGTCTCGTTTAAAAAAAACCCTGTATGTTTTCCTAGGCCAATGTACGCGCATACTGTTTCCAGTAGACTAGTAGAAAAATGTCTCACATACCCAACAAGCAATAAGTAATCAATCAACAAAACATATGGAATGCCACCGTAGTCAAACATTTAAAACCTGCGCTGACAACATGCTGACTTTATCTAGTTTATGCATACTTTTTGCAATTATGTAAACTACACTTTTTATGTGTGTATTTGACCATGACAGTGACCCAAAGTCAAATACGCATATCAAAAAAAGCACATCGACAAGTTTTTTTTCACCTTTATGCATTTTCAACATGTTATTTTCGAGTAGCATTAGAAGAATACAAATTATTTTTCCTGTGTATTTCACTACTACGGCACTCCAGTTTTCATACGCTGTTAAATCCGAGGTTGCAAAAAATATGTAATATTAAAAACACAAATATATATATCGACCGCCTGCAATCCTTCCATTTGATTACTTACAGTTAAAAAAAGAATTATGACTCACCCTGAAGGACATTTCAATATTTTCTCCTCCCCAGATCTCCATCTCCTCGTCGTAGCTTCCTATGTGATAGAAATACTCTCTGGAAATGGAGAACAACCCTCCAGCAAATGTCGGTGTCCTGTGATGGGAAGTGATGGAGTTTCAGTAGGCTTCACAAACCCTAAAGCTTATATTAATAAGCCTCTCTTGGAAATTTAATGACAACTTTATGAGCCATTTAACATCCTGTTGGTTATGTCGGTGGTAAAGCATGATGGTTCCTTGAATGTTTGGGGATGCATTCATGCCAATGTTTATGGGGATTTGGTCTGGATTCATGTTTTGGTCAATGCTAGGGAATACTTATCCATCATGCACAACCACCAGTGAGGCCCCATCATTATTCTGCAGCCCGACAATGACCCTAAACACACAGCCAAAATCATTAAGAATTATCGGTTGGTGTATCTTTTAGGGATGGCATAGGCCCGTTTACAGAAGGATTCTGAAATCTCTTCACAGATTTGGGGTTGGTTCTCCAAGATCAGCCAAGATCCACCACATTTTGATTTGGTTTACCATTCTTCGGTTGTGCTGTGGTTATTTAAAAAGCCCCCTGACGGCTGAGTTTAATTCCAATAAAGGGCTTTCTTACTTAATAGGGTAGGTCTCATCTTTGCGTCTCTGTCTCTCATGATCAGGAAGAGTCTCCCAGCCGAAAGAAAGGCCCCAGTCGAAATTCCCTCTGTTGTGATGCTGGCCGTACGGTGAGGGCTTCATGAACTCGAAGGTGTTTAGATCAATAGTGGTGATGTCAGGGCTCACCACAGCGGTGGAGTTTTCTGCTATCCTGGCTAACAGCGGCTCCAGCCAACCATGGAAACATTCACCTAAACAGATTAGGGTGAAATCAGCGGATATCGCAGCAAGTTATACATAGTTCCGATCACTTACCCTCTTTATATGGTTGTTATTGCTCAATAGTCATATCAACAGAGAGAAAGTAATATATCGTCGCAAAATGGATATAAAATGTACCCAACATTTTAAAATGTTTTTCCATCAATAAAATCGAAACGCAACAATGCAATATGCAAATCATGGATGCAATGTGAAGCATCACGTTTATATCTCACTTCCCTACTTCGAGGAACGGTGTTGCTAACCAATTCCTTTCGTAATAAATAATAAACTAATTAATTGTTGTTGTTGTTGTTGTTATTTGTTATCCCTCGCAAGGGTATCCGGATGCATTCTGAGATTTCTCTATAATAACAATTTAGTTGATTATTTAAAAAAAATAAATAAATAAATAAAAATAAAAAAATAAAAAATCGCAATATTTAACCAAAGTGGTTGAAGATTTAAAAGGTAAAGCAATGTTTTGCTCAATTTTGCATTTACACGTAATTGCAAATACAATATGCGTCAGAAAAAAAAAAATCACAATTAAATAATTTCTCCATATCACACAACCCTACTATGGGGATTAGAAGTCTGACAGCACGAAGCTCTTCCGAGGAAGAGAGCTCAATGATGTTTTTTTAATTATGCTAAAAAGTCGAGAGACTCAATGAAAACGTACTAAACTATAGCTATTAAAACCTGTTCCGCGTAAAAGGTCAGCACCAATTTACAGCTTGTACTTTACAGCCTTTAATCGAGCCTCGAAGAAAATGTACAAAAAAAAAACAAGTGCAAACAGAGCATTTGTTGACATTTTTTTCAAAGTAAATAGAGTTTTACAACACTTTCTTTTTTCAAGAAATAGTCAATTTCATCAGAAAAGAAAATACAATATGGATATTTTATGTCCAGAGAGAGATTTATGAAGCAAATAGAGCTGCTTTATGCACTGTATAATATTTAAAGTGATTTTTCTGCAAAAGTTTGGAAATTTTTCCTTTATAAATCACTGGTTGTCTGGATTTTGAAAAAAAATCTTTCAAATATAATGATTTCATGTGGAGACAAACACATTACTTGATTTATTGTTTAACTGAAATTAAAGACAGACAACCAATGATTTCTAAAAAAAAAAAACAATCATGGTGAAAGTTAATATTTTCAAATGTTTACATTTACATGCAAACTTTTGCAGCCCTCGTATTGAATAGTAGGGGAAACACTGCTCTATTATAAAGGGGTTTTTCTTTAAAATGTTGACAGGAGTGTGGTTATACCGACTTATTGAATGACGTCTTTTTTATCCCAGGACACTAAACACTTTCTATTTGGATGCATTTTTCTGTTTGTGCTGCTCTCTTTGCTTTAAAAAAAACACCAGTGAGTCATCATGATGGAGAGACATCATACACCTAAATAATTACGACACACATTCTTGCTAAAACAACCACGCAATATTAACAAGCCCACACTCAGACATCAATAAAACACATCACATTCTTTCCAGAGGGAAAAAAACATTTCAAAGAAACCACAGACTTGTTTTTAAACTCGCCTCTGTTTTTATTGAGTGGCAAGCCCGATTAATGTTAATCTAGTGCATTTGTCTGGAAAGGTTTTGACCCTAGTTCAGCTCCCAAGCACAAAATCAACTTGACTATTTTAACAGACGTATTATCAGGAAGCAACAGGGAAGCAATTACACATGCTTTAACTATTTCCCAGTTTGCAAACAATTTCTGCTGGGCCAGTATGGAGAACATAATCTGGAAGTGGCTCCTCAAGAGTAATCTCGAAGAATGACAGAAAGAAGTACTCACAGTGGGCATCGAGGAAGGTAAGAGTGTCCCCGGTGGAAACCGAAGCGCCAAGCAGCCGAGCAGTGATCAGACCTTTACGCTCCTGCTGACGAACCACCCGAACGATGTGGAGCTGTTTCAGAAACTCATCCAGCTCATCCTTCAGTCTCTCTGAGGTAAAAAAAAAACAGATATGAGTTTGGTCTAAATAATCCTCTTTTCCGAAAAGCGTTCCTATAAGCAATAACGAGTGCAGTACATACTTATTACGATAGGCTGTGTCCTTTCACTTTTTGGGGTCTACTTTCTAAATAAGTTTTCAGCAAAATCACGTGGAATTAAAATGTAAAATTGAACGACAAAACGTCTTATTAGATGTTTGGATGCCTCTGAAAGGGATGGCTGAACCACAGAAGGCTGTTCTCATTCAGCGGAAACTGGAAATGCTGGAGAATGAGAGAAAGGATGAGCGAGTGGTTGAAAGTCAATTCCCCGTCTTTCATTTGGGGCATGGCGAGCAGCCAAGAAAGAAAGTTCAGTCCCGGTGTGACGGAACCATAGAAACGGAGAGGTAAGACCTCTGCAATGGAGAGAAGAAAAGGAAAGTAAAAATAATTGAATATAAAAGTATTTTAAGAGTGAGATGTCTAGTTTTTGTTTCTACAAAAACTAGTTTTTTTGCACTACTTTTTTCTTCTACTTTTTATATTTTTGAATATACTTGATCAACTATGATAAACCTTGACCAATCAAAGAACAGTTTACAAAATCAATATCCGGCCACTTTATTAGGTACACTTTGCAAGCACCAGGTTGGACCCACTTGAGAACTGCTTTGATTCGCACATCCGCCTCAAGGCTCGACATGTTCTGTGTTTAGAGACCAGTTGAACCTACAGATCTGGCTGGATATTTTCTCTTTTATGGACCGTTCTCTATAACCTTAGAGAAGGTTGTGTATGAAGACCCCAGAGATACGACAACCATGCCACCTTCAGTCACTTACATCTCCATTCTGATGCTGGGTTTGAACTGCATCAGATCGCCTTGATCAGGTCTACATGCATTGAGCTGCTGCCGTGTGATTGCCAGATTAGAAATTAGCGTCAACAGGTGTACCTAATAAAGTGGCCAGTGAGTGTAAAAAAGTTTTCTTTCTGAAAAAGTCACTCCAACTATTGATGTTTACTTAAAACGCCATACTTAAAATATCCATGAAATGTAGTAGTCTCTTCAGTGCACAGTCAAGTTCACAGTATCTTTACACAAAGAAAATAAGTATTTCACTTATAATCTCTTGTTATCTGTTGCATTGTTGTGCTTTTATTCCACTTAAAGCCTGGATTTGCACTGGAAAGACATTTGGAGTCAATCTCTTGAGCGTTTGATGCAAATTAACCCACCAAATATTTAAAGCAGGTCAATTCAGTCAAATTCCCTCGACACCTTAAACCTGGACACACCGATATAATGCAGATAATATTAACCTGCTCAAAGGGAACACGATATGTAGATTTAACCATAACATTTTAACCAAAAATCACATTTCAGGCTTATTTGGGGAGCAATGCTACATCAACATTGTTTTGAAATATACATTGATTGTTTTGATGACGTCAAGAACAACATTTATTGATTAGATCACAAGTGGAGGTTTAATAATCAGGCAATAATGTGGTGTCAATCGATTGAAGTAAAGACTGAAACGTTTACTCTATGATATTTACTCTAGTAACAGGGATAAAAAGATGGTAGTACATCTCAGCATTGTCCTCGGTTCGCTGTCCTGCACCCACAAGAGTAACTAGACCAATATTCTTTGAAGGGGTGTGTCATTGTCCGGCCTAAATTTGGGAGAAATGTTAACCAAAGCAACCAATTTTAATCAAGAAATCCACACAGATCTTGCTTTCGTTGGCGTTCGACCCCATCTTTGTGAACTAACACAGCGCTCTACTGACTGAGGCAAGGAAGTAATGCAGGTCAGGTTTTGTTTAACGCTCATGTTCTTCTTTACGCATCTACCGTTTGCCCTTCTGTTTTTAGTAGACCTCCGAAAGCCCTCAATACCTCTGACTTCCTTCATGGCTCACCACAACCCCCCTGAGAACATGTGCACACTGCCCCGTTCCCCCTCGTAAGCTGCATCAGGAGCAGCCAGGTGTAAGCGAGCGAGCGGGGGTTCTGACAGCGGTTTGTTTGACTGAAACCGGACGCCTCTTTAAACAAACCACGGCTCTCTCGGGCCGCAGCAGGCTCCAGTCGAGAAATTCTTGGATGATCCATAAAAATATGCTTGTTGAAGTCATTTTCTAGCTTGGGATTGGTTATGAAGATGAACATATTAAATTACGTTTGCTGAATCCATTTTTTTTGGAATGATAACACGAATGCAAATATGTTTTTTCCCCACTTAGAATTAGTGGTTGGGTGAAGGCATTTACTGTCGAACCACTGTGTTTACTCTTTTTAAATCAAAATGGCAACAGAAACTTTCCAAATGACACTGCTCTTAATATTTTGTATTCCCCCCTGAAATCTCTTGAGGTACCGTATTTTTCGCCGTATTAGACGCACTTTTTCTTCCCCAAAACTGAGGGGGAAAAGTTGGTGCGCCTTATATGGACTCCATGAAGGAGGACATTGTTATAAAATCATTTAAGAAGTGTGGCATTAGTAATGCCTTGGATGGAACAGAAGTCAACATCTTATTTGACACCAGTGAGGAAGAAAGTGATGACAATGACTGCGTGGATCTGTCCTTCCTCATTTCTGATAGCAGTGACGAAGAGGAATTATTGGGGTTCGAATAAAAACATTAGAGCCTTTTTTTGTTACTTTTACTGTTTACTGTTTACTGACTGTTCATGTTTGGCATAGAATTGTTCTTAAACTGCTGTTAACTTTTACACAGTTGATATAAAATATTGTACTACAGCATTTGGTTCAAAATCTATTTTTTCTAGATCTTCCTCATTTAAAATTGGGTGCGTCTTATACGGCGAAAAATACGGTAGTTGTCGATGAGTTGTTCTTTTTTGCAACTCTTGTAATTTCCTTGCATAAACAGCACGTCTGAGTTCTCCTCAGAGAGCGATATTGAGGTCAGTAAACTGGAACCAGTGACAAGTGAACTATCAAAGGTTTCAAGCTAATCCCTAGTTACCATCAGAGCTGGCGTCGTCCACCAGGATGATTTCTCGAAGCAGCAGCGCGGGTGACGTGTGTAGAACGCTGTAGACGGTGCGCAGTAACGTACTCCAGGCCTCATTGTGGAAGACGATAATTACACTGGTTGATGGAAGAGGAGGACAGCGTCTGAACGTCTGCTCGATGCACCTGGAGAAGAAAAGTGTGTCAGGGTTGGGTGTAGAGAGGAATACTCAAATGTAAGAGAAGCTGTGAAATAGGGAAAACCTAAAAGAACATAAGAACAGCCCCTTAGGGGAAGCTTGAATAATTAGGATGCTTTCACACCTCTAGTTTGTTTCATTTGGTCCCGATCTAGATGAACAGCTGTTGCAATCGTCTGATTTCGCTCAGATCCACACCAATATCATTGGCCACATACATCATTGTACGTGTTTCCTCGAAAGCTTTTTGAGTGGGCAGAATGAGTAAAAACACACAGAAGTACATAAAAGAAGAAATAACACACTCAAAATGGACAGTCTTCGCCGCTTGATTTTGACACTTTGCATCTTTTACTAAAACATTTGCGTTAATCGCTTAATAAACACATTGTAAATGAAGCGCAGATTAGTTTGACTGCGAGTTGCCCTGATAAACGCTGCTTTGTAAACAGACACGAGCCAAACTATAATCCGTGGCGAGATTCGGTAACAAAAATGGCTTCTTCTTGGTCAATTTGGGTGCTTTTGGCAGACTTGTTTTTAGTCTATTTGAATGAACCACGAACATCTGTGTCTTTCCTTATTCTAAATGTCATGATTTTCAAAGCTGATGTTATATATGTGTCGATGGAGCACCATCTTGAGCCCTGGGTATATTAAGAAATTCATCAAAAGATGTCAAATGGAGATTCGACACAAACGCCTCTAAAACATCCTATGTGTGTAGGGTTCTGTTCATCTCAATCACATAAATCACATGTGTCAAACTCAAGGCCCGCGGGCTAGATCTAATGTAATCTAATGTGGCCCGCAAGAGCTTAAAAGTTTTGAGTGTCTAAAAAAAAAAAAAAAATTAAATAAACAAACTACATTTCCCACAATGCCTTTGGCCTACGGTAGCCGCAACGGTGTTTCCGCAACCATACTCACAAGTGAAACTGCAGAGCTGCCAACTCTCACACATTGAACGCAAGACTCATGCATTTGAGTGATTTCTCACGCCACAAAATAAATTTTATGCGGGTGTGCGGGTTTTCATAAGCTGACAAATGAAAAGGATTTATATTAGAACAACAAACATACAATTGTTTCTATGCAACTGAATTGTCGCTTGAATGAGTTATAAATAATGAGTTATTTAACATTAAGGAGTAGTTACATTTATTTTACATTACATTCGATTACATTGTTTTACATTTATAAGTTACATCTGGCCCTTTGAGGACAGCCATTATGCTAATGTGGCCCTCGGTGAAAATGAGTTTGACACCCCTGACATAAATGGTTAAGGTGGGGAGGGGTTCACTGGGTTCATTTTGTAGACTGAGCACTGTTTTTTTTTGACCGGTAGTAAAACAATGAGCCTCCTAGTAAAGCAATAAAGGCAAGAAGAAACAGGTTTAATTAGTGGCAAAACCTCATCTTTCTTTCAGACTGTAATTAACTACATTTAAACACAAGTCAAGACAAAATGTAACCTGGAGTCTCACAGAGCGAGTCGTGACCCATCGATCTTAGGAAAAGAACACCTGAATAAACCATCAATACAGAACTGCGACTAAAGAGTAATTTATTCCACATAGCAAACATTTTATTTTAATATATAAATTGTAAATGAGTGTAGATAATAGCCTGATATTTCATTTTACATGGATGTACATTTACATTTACTATATTTTACTATTTTAGCTGTAGTTTGTGTAATTGTGTTGTAATGCTCATTTAATTGAAATTAAATGAGAAAACTGCTTTAATTTGTAATAAATATATGTATATGACAATAAATGTATCTTTTAGCAGATTTTAATTTTCATTTTTATTCATTTAAATTTCAAATTTGAATTTCATCTGTCTGAGACTTGTCCAAAAACTTTTTCTTTTAGGGATTACAGTCTGTGTGACTGACTGCTGGTTTCTCTTTAAAGGTGAATATTTTTACTGTTTAAATAAAATATACTAAATTAAAAACTAAAATTTGTAGCAGTGAGCAGTATCGGTACTGAAAATATGTTTTTAAAATATCACACTTTCCTCTCTAGTTCACGCTCCAGCATTTAAAAATACCACACGTATTTGAATTAATTTCAAATAAAACGTACCGGTACATTAAATTTTAGATCGCAGGAAGCTGAACACATTTGCTCATTTTCAAGCTTGGAATAATTTTGTAAACACACTGAAACTAAATGCATCACTAAATGCCTTATTTCCAAACCACAACATCTGCAGCTGTTTGATTATGCTCCCTCTGTTAACAATGATCATCAGAGACCGTTAATGACACCGTTGAAAGGGATCACAGGTGACACAGGTTCTACAGTCACTAGAGGAATGCTGTACTCTCAGCAACAGGGGAAACAAACTCTAGTGCTATTAAACTAAGTAAATTGAGGTTGCAGTGAAAGCACTTGTTTTCTGGGCAGAAATGGAACCCTTTGCATTGAATAAATGCCATTTTCACATACTTTCAGAAGTTTTTAAACACCGTAGTGGTGAGTAAAACTGTAACACTTCCTATAGGAAATACAACATCTAATATTATTTTTCTACAATCTCTTTAAAGGGTGAAATCAAACAAGGAATCTTTACTCACTCTGGAGGTCTGGTATCAGGGCCGAGGTCTCTGCTCAGTGATATCCGGTCGCTCGCAAACAAGTTAAAGCAGTGCTTCTCCTCTCCCTTCTCCTTTTCTTTTTGCTCTGACGAGCTCAGACTGTCACTGTGAAAAGCCTTCCCAGAAGCCCCTGGGGCGCTAGGGTTTTGCGGAGGCCTTTCTAAAACCGGTCTCAGTTCTGCGGCTGTGTAGTACCCAGATAAACAAGCAGGACTTCCCTCATGTTCCTGCTTCCTCACCGGAGCTTTAATCTGCATTTTGGGAATGGCATCTCGGAAGTTATTCACAGCACCCAGAACCAATCCGAAAACGCTGTCCCGCTTTTCCATAATTCCCTGACTCTGACTGATGACCTCTCGCTGCATGAGGAATAGAAAGGTCACGAAGATCAATGCCAAGATGGCCAGTTTCCACGGGTGTAGACGTCTGCGCAGAAGTCGCCGGAAAAGGGTCATCATTTCGGGGTGAGGCTCAGAGTTTGGAAAATGAAGGGTCAACTGGAACACAGCCAGGAGAAATCATCACCGGATGGGAACCTGTAAACAGACCAAAAAGAAACGGAGTTTAATCCTAAAATATGAAAACAAACAAGAACTGTGATGCTTTCCATCTGAAATATTTCCATTTCCTAAACTCTGAATCTTCCGAAATAGATTTATATCACTTTTGCAAACAATACCAAGCAATAACATGGATAAAGCCATTAAACTCTGTATCACTCTGTGATAAATACATGGTTATAATCCGAGGTTTACAACGTCATAACTTTTTAGCTTGGCTGATAGAACAATATTTTATTTTCTCTTTTTTTTTTATAAAGTACAATGATTGATGTGCAATGTTACCAGGACATTTAGCTTATTTAAGATTGAAAATCCATGTCATTGCCAGCAAAACTGCAATCCAATACTGTGCTGATCCATGGGTGAGAACGTTAGAGTAATCGTGCTCCATTTCAGCATTTAAACATATTTTCGTAAAGCAAGCGCATCACGAGGCTCTGTTCAAGTAGTCCATTAGGTAAATACTAATTCTTATCTGTACCTTCTGACATTTCTACCAACTCATATCTGAAATGTTGACAAATCCTCTTCTGTGTGTCCAATATAAATATCGTCCTTGATAATTAAGCCTCTTTCAGGTGGCCACCGTACATTCCTAGACATATATAGGTACATCAAACAATCAGATTTTTTTACATTCAGATATGTATAAAACAAATCAACTACTGAAAAAAAATAAACAAATAAAAATTACAATTCTTTTAAGTAAAGCATTTATAAACACAGATTTCCTGAAATGTTCAACATTTTATTTTTATTAATACTGAATTTTTTGTTTAGCCTTTTTAAAAAAAAAGTAATCTAATTCTCTCTAAAATAAATGTATAATTTCACAAACAGAAAGCTGGTGTTTAATAAGCAGCTATGTTAATCGCTAAATTATTATGAATGCAATTATTTGTATTTATTTACGCAAATAAACTAAACTGTATTTATGTGATTAATTTAAATTCCCTTTAGAATGAGGTTCAACTACACACTTTAAATTATATTTACCACCTCTCTTGCTTTCCCCAAAAAATCTACACCTTTCCAAAAAAAATAAATGCATAAAAAGCCCCAAAACGTTCAAATAAAAATACATTTAAATCAAAATTACTTTAAAGCAAATGTGTTAAATCTAAGGATAGTTCTAAACATCTAAAATAAAGATATTTTATGCAACAATATCGCAATAACGTCATAATTTAGACGATAATTTTAAAAGAAATGCAAGGTTTAAAAACGAACACTCAATTTAAAATCATAACACGCATCTACAAAAAAACTAAATCACTGAATACTACTTATAAGACAGAAGACAGACTAATGTATGCAACAAATTACACTTTAAGTTTCGTGTTAAGTTATTTTGTGTTAATTATCATCGACAACATCTGTCTGGAGCCTTTTAGAACAGGACAGCACGCCATGAACTAAATGCAGGAAAGAAATGAAAAGAAAGCTTACCTAATGAGCTTTCACTGGGGTGAACTCATACCTAGTAGCGCTTTTAACAGACACAGACACGGACACGGATCTGTAGAAACCGGGATGAAAATCCGGAGTTATCTCTCTCTCAGCCGGACTTCCGCCTCGTTGGATCCAGGTGCGCTTGGAAAGCGCTTCTTTCAGGTAACGGGGCGTGGCTTGCGTGACGCAAACATTGACGTTAACGCCTTCATTCTGCAAGGGTGAGTATGTGATATTGTGCCGCTTGACATTTCGGTGACTGATGTGTTTTTTTATGAGCATAATTACTAAAGTAAATGTAAAAGTATAAAAAAATTAAAGATTAAAAGGCAACATTTTTGGATTTAGTTAAAGAAGGCTAAAATGTTAAGCTGAGATGCTATTTAGATGTGATTAATAGCGTTAAATGAGGCTCACACAGCTTAATACTGAATTGTGTTCAGTTCAGTTGAGATAATTCTGTGATTTTACATGTTTTTTAAAATTCAAACATTTCGCATTGAAATTAATGTGAGACAATCTAAACAAACTGTTTATGACACCAAAGGGGCTTTTATTCTTTAAACCTTAATTTTTAAGAGGGGTTAAACCTTATTTTTGCGGTTCCAGCGTAATAAAAACTGGTGTCTTCATATCGCGAGTAAACATTAATCAAATGAAGAGTTTTCTTCTTTGGGAAACATGTCGTATTTACATCCAACGGCGTACAAACAATTAAACTGTACTACAACAAATCCGCTTATTGAACATAGAGAGAGTTATGAGACACTTACCAGACATCTTGAGGTTGATCCCGAGGATTTGAACCCCGGTATCCTCGAGCACACGAGCTTCATAAAGAGCCTCAGTGTTTGCGAGGCAAAGAAAAGAAACCGGACACGAACCGGACAAGAGAAGAATACCAGAGAGGCTCGGACTGTGTTCGTTTCAGGGATATTCACTTCCCTCCGAGGGTTTTATAGATCATACTAGACTTTTAAAAAAGAACATCTGGGTCTGGGTGAGATATTCAAAGAATCAAACGCTTTAGTTTTTGCTGTTGTGCATTGCTTTACTTCAGCAGATGAACAAAATACAACACGAGTCTGCGTTTGATCTTGGTTTGAACACTCTCATTTATGTTTATTTGTAATATAAAATAAACACTTGACGATTGTTAAAAATGTACAGTTAATTAAGTATTATACTAGCTTCACAGCTGCAGCTGAGTAAATGAATTATCTTCATGTTGGCATCTTTTGTCAGAAGTTGTGACAAATATCTCAATTATAGAATGCAATTATAAACAAATGCAACTATAGTTGTACTATTTAGGTTAAACACAGGTTAAAATAACTTAAAAGGAAGGGTGAACCAATACACACAGCCCACAGTACGATATGTTCATAAGACCACATCTATTATGATATTAAAGGCATTTAAAGAAAAATAAAGGCGTTTTTTTTTACATAGCAATTGTTTCAATGTTGAACCTGAAAATAAATCCAATCAAACATTCTACTGGAATTGTGTAAATCGACCATCCAATAGGGGGCAGTGCTAACTTTTATGCACTAAGAGTGTGTGACATTATGACGTGTCCCAATCCAGGTTCTGCATCCTATCCAGGTATGGATTTCGAGGAGATTGTCCCATTTCACCAAAAATCCTACAAATGCGGCCTTCAAATGCGTTCTGATTTTCCTTGAATTCAGAGGATGCATGTTTACAATTCCTCATAGCCTCAAATTTCCCAAGATGCTTGGCACACTTTTTTTTCAAACACAAAATAATGAGTGCATTTCAATGTGTGTTCGAAATGTTTTTATTTAAGAACAGCAGGTGAAGGGATACTTCAAATGCTGGTGGTTATTGTAGCATTATAAAACATCATAGCTGTTATTTTAAAATCATGACGTTAATTACACTAACACATAGCGCCCTGAATGTGATGAGATGTACAATAATCGTCGGTGCATGTCATTTTGTTGTAGGAAGCAAGCAGCAGATGGAGGTGTTTATAAAACGAGGCTAGATCGGTGTATTTAACAACGGTTGGTGCAGCCTATGGAACCGTAGCTTCTGGAAACTGGGTAGTCTAGATTCGGACAGTTCTTCATTACTTTAGAGTATTTTTTATCAGTTCTGCATGTTGTGTGTCTTTTTGCTTCAGTTGAAACCCTTCCAACACAAATTAATTTCTAAATATAGAAAATATGGAATCTGTTTTTTAATTGTAAAGGATTTCATGAAGTAGATCTAAATATATTACATGTTTTTAAAACTCTGTCAACTCTATTTTTAAACTTTGACCATTATGCTCAGTTACAATTGATGAATTTCTCCAAAAACACAGATAGATGAAATAAAAAATGACCCTTTGCTTAGAAGTTTTATGCACACATTAAATGTTATTAAAACGTCTTAAATTGCTTTATATTTTGTGTTTTGAGAAGCGTTGAAGTTATTCTAATGCATGTAAAGGGTCTGAATGGGTTAAAGATGTTTATTAAATTGCTGGTTTTACAAGCATTGAGCGTTATTAGATCTTTAATGATCTTTAATTAAACACATATTTGAAACAAGCACCAGTTTTATACTGGTTAAACCATATGCTTTTTCATCTGGTCATCATGTTAGAAATAGCCACAGTTTGGTTGCAATCAATCGTTACATTTCTCTGGGTGTCCAAATAAAGAATCACATAAGAAAAGGAAGGTCAAGCAGAATGAAATTATTCACAACACACACAAAAGTACAAGCAGCGGAAAAGCCTGCATTACAACAGCTGCGCAAATATAGTACATACAAAAGAAATCCTTTTTAAAAATACATTTATTAATTCACGTGGACTACTGCAGTATTTTTCATGCTCGTTGTGGTTACATTCACACTTTTGCAGAAAATAAATACATCTTAGAATTCATTTTTAAAGTTAACATCTCAAAGATGCTCTGGCTTTATCCAAGATCTCTTTTCTGATCCGAGGATAGTTGGGATGTGCGTCCAAAACCTGTTTCAAAACAGATGCAGTAAAATGTGACTATTTTTAAAATTTCCGGAAAATCCGCTATATATTTTCTCTTATAAAATAGATAAACGATGGGAAAAAGTTGTGAATCCGGAATGGTTGAACCACGAATTAGCGAGGGTTCACTGTAAAGCATTAGATGGACCCTTAGGTACTCACCTTATGGCACACGTCAATGGCATCAACGTGTCTCTTAGCCTTGAGGTAGTTAAATGCCAGCTTGTAGCCTGGTGATCAAACATAAAAGATGTTAATTAATGATATTTAGCGCTTGTAGAACCCTAGTGTAATTGTTCTGGAGCTTTCAGCACATTTCTGAGGGTCTAAACATGTTCGAAAAGCAGCATTCTGATTGGGGTTCAAAAGTGAATCTTGAAAACACATGTGCGTTTAAAACAAACGTTATTTTGCGAAAGCCACTAACGAAAATAGCCCCTTTTGCTCGAGTCATACTTTGATGAGCTCCTCCTAAAGAGTGCATCCGTCCATCTCCATCAGTCTCATCTCAAGGCATATGGGATGCTAAATTGCATGTGCGCATGGCAGCCGTCGAAAGTAAATCATCAGGAAATCGTAAAATGTCTGATAGGGATTAAACTTGGCACACGCGTTAAGATACCATGCCTAAACATATAGAGCAACCTACAGTATCAGTTATAGCGCCACCAGCTGGTCACAGAAAATACAACATTTAACTTTTAAATGGTACTTCTTTCACAAATAAGAATATTGTACAATCAACACCATTCATTCATGTTACAGCGCCACCTGGTGATCCTTTACACTCTATTTGGTGTTTTTTTTTATTTCTTATTTAACCTGTAGAAGAGAGACTCTCACCGATCGTAGGGTTGGTTTGATTGCTGTACTTCCAGGCCATTTCATAATTCATAGCTGCATCTCTGTACGACTGCTCCTTCTCCATGATGTAACCCATGTACTCGTAGGCCTTGCAGCAGGACTAGTGTAAAACATGGGAAGACAGAGATGTTTGTGGTGACTATCACTTCTCAACATGAATTAGGGCGTGTTTTCTTTCTGCTTTTGTGTTGTCTGTATCTTGCACAAAAATGTGTTTAGCGGGTTTGTTCCTGTTATCAACGAGCAAACTCATGAAACTAATAACATGACTTTCTGAAGGGAAATTTGTTAGTTTTTTAAATTATGAAAATAATTTTTTTTGCTTAGCTATAGTTTGAATGTGTAACAGTAAGTTACATCACAACAGGAAGTTACAAGTTTCTCGAAAAAAAGCATGCACTGCATTCTGCCCTTTTGCTCTGGAGACCCTGAGCGAGAGACACAGCTTGCAGCTGCTCGCCCCCTCCCCCCTTACTAAACACTGCATGCTTTTAGTTAAATATAGCCGTGTTTTCTGTTAAATCCTCTTTAAGCTTGCTTTCAGAGTCTTCTACAGTGGCAATGAATTCACATTAACTAACAAATGTCACCTTGTTATGTCGTAGACATCTCTTGAGCAGCTCCCCGGCCATGTCGTATTTCCCAGACTGAATGTAGATATCTGCCAGCAGCAGCCAGCTCTTCTCAAACTCATCTGCGTCGATGATGTTCCAGTTCATCTTAGAGATCCGCTTGAGCTGGTTACGTGCTCGAGGGGTTTGTTTCAGGATCATGTACGCAGTGGCCATGGCCAGTAGAGCCGGTACGTGATCTTTCTGCAGTCACAGAAACACCGGTCAATGATAAACCTTTTTATATTTGATTCTGCATGCTGCAAAACAACGGTCTTGCACACCGACCTCATTGTTGGCGATCTCGATGAAGATGTTAAGTGCTCTCTCCACGTTCGCCTTTTGTTTGGTGGCCAGGCAGCAGTAGTTCTCCAGGATGCGGAGCTGTGTGTGTCCGGCTGGGGTTTGAGGCTTCAGTTCCTTCAACAGTTTCTCGGCGGTTCTCACAGCCAGCTGCTCTGATTCCTGCTTCTCCATCGAGTTCCTAAACTCACACGGTCCAAATAAACAGACCGCCAATGAGTCACAATTAAATATTGTCCAAAGCACCTGTAGCCATGTTTCTACACTCAGTATTAAGAGAGCTTTTTGGGTGGAGCCACTTCTGATCTGAAAAGATGAGTGTATCCGAGTCAAAATATGAAATCAGAATGAAGTGAGTGCTCGGGATTCACCCCACGTCTCCATCCAGGTTCTCGAACACTTCTCCTCCGATGGTGTCGTTGTCAGGGTTCAGACAGATCTCGATCATGTTGTACACTGCGTTTTGACCCCAATCATTGTCCTTCCGTGCTTTATTAAAGTGACGCAACCCATCATTGGGTTCACCCGTGTACCTTTGAAAAGCAGAAAAGCTGAATTTAAAATAAAAGAGAAATGAATCCATTCAAAATAAAATGTGACCTGGAGACCAGTTATAGTTACTTTCACTTTTCAACAGCTAAAGCTATTAGTGTTTATAGTTGTACTAATATCCGGGTGAATTTAATATATGGGTGAATTTATTTATATTTGTAAAAAAGTGTTTAAAAAAGTAATAGAAAGTAGTTTTATTTTTTGCAACTTTCTTCAAAAGAATAATTTAAATGATTAAATTAAATGTTATTGTCATTAAAACAGTAATTTGTGTGTGCGCAAAACAATTTACATAAAAAAATCAACATAAAAAAGATTTACATTAAAAGTCAATTTAAAAATGTAAAATTGAATCCAAAACATTTTTTAAGATACAAAGAAAAAAAAATCAATAAAAAACCATTTACATAAAAAACTCAATAACAAAAACTATTTAAATGTAAAAAATCTATTAAAAATGGTTTTTAAATCAAAAACATTTTCTAAGATACAAAGATAAAATATTTACATTAAAATTTTTATATGAACAAAAATCAGTATAAAAAAAATAACCAATTTGCTTTAAATCTAAAACATTTTTTATAAGTTACAAAGAAAACCTTTTACATAAAAACAAAATAAAAAATATCTTTACGAGATACAAAGAAAAACTATTTTAATTAAAAATCAATTAAAAAACACTATTCACAAAAAAAAAACAATAAAAAAACTATAATAATTTGTTTTAAATCTAAAACATTTGTTTAAAAGAGAGCAAACTGAAATCCTAAACAGTCTTTAAAAACGTTGCAGTCCTTTAAACCAAAAGCGGTAAACAGCGATGTTCAAGACACCAATGTTTTATCGTGTCGGACCATACCACTGGTAAAGGCCTTGGCAGTAATTGTATCCAGGATCAAAAGTGGCACGCGGTGAGTGTTTCTCTGCCATCTCCAGAAACCTGGGCACCTCATCCAGTTTTCCTGCTCTGCGGAGTAGGTCGATGAGACGAGACAGTGTCGGGTAATTGTCTGGGGAAGAGATCAAACAGCTTCTTTACATCACTGCGCTCGTTTCACTTTAACACGCTCGTCTTATGAGATCGAAAGGAATTGGAGATACGGAGAAGAAAGAGATTTACCTGGTTTCCTTTCCAGGAGCTGCTGGAAGTGAAATACAGCCTGTTCGTAGTCCTGTTTGCGAAACATCAGGTCTGCCATCATCTAAAGATACATACACAACAAATGTACAAATTGCTTTTTTACATGAAACAAAAAATTGCCGTTACGTTTTTATTAAAACGTTTTGATCCGTTTTGCTGATCAGGAGATGTAAGCTAAGGGATCGTCTATAGAGAGATTTTTGAGAGGGTCCCTGACTGCAAACAGACCATGGTGGCCGACTCATTGACCGGGTCACTCTTCAGAATGGTGCTGCACTGCTGCTGACAGGCCTCCACGTCATCCAGAGTGAGATAGAGCTGTGCCAGCTCCAACATCACCTGAAAAGCACAAAATACACCTTCAGGATTCACGACTGTTCATGCACAAAAATAAATAGCAATATTTGAAAGCACACATTGCTAAACTTTGTGTAAAAATCCCCCAAATAGTTGAAGCTGTTATAGATGCTTTTACCTCATTTAAAAAAACACAGAGCTTTTATTAGATCAGTCCTGTCCTCTATGTTTAATTATGTGTTTAAATCATCACAGGAAGTCTTTACACAGGACCGAACCTTGACGCCGGTTGGGTAATGTCGCGGTTAGTGTTTAAATGCAGCGCACACACTGGAGATCAGCTGCAGAGGAGCACACTGCCACTCCTCATGCGAGGCTCACTGACCTTGCTGTCGCTGTCGCGGTACACAAGTGCCTCTTTGTAGAATTTAACGGCTCGCTCGTAGCCTCGCTGACTGCTGCAGTGATTGGCGATCTGCGCACAGATCTCCGCTGCCAGCTGTTTCTGAGCAGGCAGCGAATCCGGCTGCTCTAGCTGGACCCGCTTTAGCACCTTTGCCTGCACATCTCTCGCCTGATGAGGAGCAAGTTACAACAGTGAAGTATTCACATTAATGCAGCTCTCCCGAACTAAACGCTCTACATTAGAACATAGAAAAATCAATGAGTCAAAACAAAGTGAGAGTCACTCCCTTTATCATCCACTAGGCGGAGATACGCAGACGCAGCATGATGGATTCTGAATTTAGAGAAAAGTATAGTTTGGCTGCATCCTTAAATCATCCAACCATGGGTTTGCAGAAATCAAGGGATAAATAAACAACCGTAATTCAACACTTCCATGCAATTGCTAGTTTTTATGCAGTTCTCTGCACAGATGCCGTAATAATTTATTTACAATCATAAACAGCTGCTTGAAATCATTAATAATCCCTAAAGCTACAGATTTCCGTTTGAAACTCCTGGATTAAAAACTTCCTTTATCAAACATAAATAAATAAACATTTACATTTTTTGTTGCGTTTCAAAGTCACCACTATGAACAAACTCACTCTCTGCAGGGACAGCAAAACTTCATCGTTTTTGTTAACTTTGCTCTGCACTTTAGCGAGAAGCACAAGGTAGCGACAATCCTCGATGAGCAGCGGCAGATCATTTACTGAAAAGAAAAGAGAAAATGTCATTGGATCACCGCAGAAGAAGATACAACATTATCAAATGGTCGATCATATTGGATTTCAAGCTGAACCAGTTTGCAGAGATTAATCCTAAGTGTGCTTCCATGTTTTCCCATCACACACCCATGTATAATTTACAGCCAAGCAACAGGATGCAGCACGCCCTTAACCGTAGATTACCTGACTTTGATTCCTCATAGTGAAGGGGCTCCTTTCAAACGTTTGCTTGGGAACAAGCAAACACTCGTGTACATGCTTTTTTCTAAAGTAGTTTTTATCAAATCAGCGCTTCCCCTAGTGTTAAATAGGACGGGCGCCACACCCTCCAATAGAGGTCTTATATATTTATAAAGAGCACTTAGATCTCAAATTGAGCCACAAAAACTAATCTGAATGAACAGAACAAGCTATTAATGAATCACGGATGATAATAGCATACACTTGATCACCAACGGACATCTAATCACTCTGAGAATGTAGTTAACGCCAGAAAAAGAATTCTGAAAAGTGAAATGTTTCCTTGTGTTTGATGTTTGTATACTTTATTTTGGTTCCTGGGAGCTGCGTTCTATATAAGCTAAAACTGTCCATAAAAGGAGGTCTATTCTGCGCATGGACAAGCTTCCTTGTCCACGGATGAAAAAGCACGATGATGGGAAGGGTTGAGGAAAAAACCCTTTTATTTTCTTCTTCTCTGATGCTACACTTCAGCATAAAATTGTATTGATTAAGATAAAAAAAAACAACATTTCTTTTGCATTGATATGTAAATCCATGTATAATGTTTGTTTCAAATACTTGTATTTACACAAATATCTATACTTTTGCAAAAACATTTTAGTCACGTTCCCAGCTTTTTACTCATTCCCTAACCCCTCCCCCTCTGAAAAACTGGGGAATTTCCACAAGTCGGTTTTTAGGCAGGAAGTTGCATCACTTGGATCTTTAGAAGGTCACGGGAAGAACAAAGGCAAGTTCTCTCAATTTTTTATTTACATTTTTGAAAATTAAATGAATTTTGTGATGATATCTTTTAGTATCCTGATCCTCAAATTATTTCAAAGATTTAATTAGTGTAAAAATGCACATGTTTGGTAAAAAAAATGAATTTAAACAATTTCCAGGTTCTGAAATCATGTGCAACATGTGGCTATTTAGCATGCATTTAGTTATCTGTTAAAAACGTAGTCCTGTACCTAAAATAATTAGAGGGTTAGTAACAAGAAAAAAAACAGCACCCATCTTTTGATTATAAATCTAATAAAACATTTGAACATTTACATATGCATGCTATTGGATTGTGATTTGAAATCAAGAAAAAAAAGAAATTTCGAGAAGTTACACCAAGCAAATGGCATCCATCTGGTGGAATGGCTGCTGTATGATTTAGAAATGCACACAAAAGCACCTTGGGCCGGATGTAAAAGAAAAGAAATCAGACTGATTTATATGTAACCTATATGGTCACGACTCAGATTTAATTCTGATTCACACTTTTCTCACCTGGATCGTGTGAAATTGCTTCCTGCAGGATATTTTCACAGCGTTCAAACTGCCGGAGCTTCATGAGGAGATCGGCCAGATCATAACGCAGGAAACCCTGCTGCCCGCTCTTCAGTGCCGCCTCATAGTAGTTGATGGCCTACAGAAACAACTCGAATATTAATTAAAAAACCTTTACAATACACAAAAAATCTGCGCCGATCTTCTCTCACCTTTACATAGTTGTGCGTCTTGATGAGCGCTTTCCCAATCTTACTGGCCACTGCTCCGTCTCGAGGATTCTTCTTGAGCGCTTGTTCATACACTTCGATGGCCAGCTCAGGCTGACGACAGAGAACACCATAATTACTCTCAAATGTCAGAGTAACGACAGCAAATAAATGTGCGTGACTGATTAATGAAAAACTAACTATTTAATATAAAGTGCATATTTTAAAAGTTACAAAAGAATCCACTAAAATCATTCGCATACAGTAAATACCTCAATAAATACTTTACACATCATCAACACAGTATTTCCTTTTTAAAAAAATGGTATGTGCTCAGCGGCATTATTCAACTTTCCCTCCTGGTGAGTAACAGGAAGTGACTGAGCCTGCAATTCATCAACTGGCCACTAGAAGGTATGATTAAAAACCCTACAGCAGGAGTGCTCATTACGTCGATCGCGAAACAATATCAGCCGATCATCCATCCCGTCACAGTTCAGTAAAGTTAGCTGCAGATTCACGGATTCGGTTTTCTCTGCTCAATAGCTCGAGACCAGAATGTTCTTAGTAAACAAATAATATCTATTTTTAATCTGTGTTATGTAGCGGACAAACTACAAAACGTTTTTTATCAGAACAAGTTTCCCTCGGCATTCACAGAAACATATTACCGTCTATGAGCAACCCGCTGACATGGGATCGCTTAGGGACCGTCTGCAAATGACCAGATCCAAAATATGTTTTACCCAGAATATGCTTCATAACTTCATTCTAAATTACTCTATTACAACCAAAATCAAGCAACACGCCACTCCTCACCTGTGTATTGTACTGCACGACTCAGTTTCAATAAATATTGAAATATTTATTAGAGCGTCATTTTTATTCTTGATTATTTGGATCAAAGTTCAATTGCTCCCATAAAAATCACTCTATTACCATCAAATTCAGGTCACACACAACTGTTCTAATGATTCAATTCAGTGCAAGTCATCAAAGTAAACTCACATTATTACAAAAACCATGTAAATAATTAATTATTATGTGTGTTTTGTCAATTCTCAATAAAGTTGAAAATAATTGTTTGTTGATTGATGTTTTACCTTTTTTGTAGCGGGTAGATCACTTTGACTTGGTCATTTTAAAAGTAGCTCGCAAGCTGAAAAAGTGTGAGCACCCCTGCCCTACAGAATATTTGATGGTATTTTTCAGTCATATTTGCAAACATGTGGAAACACTAAAGTGGTTTACGAGCATTGATTGTGTTTACGTCACAAAAACCATTTCCAAAAATCCAAAAGAAGGCTTCTCAAGGCTTTACTGTTTACAATATGTTGTAAATATTTGTGTCGGTTGACAGATAAACACATCTAATAGAAATGCAATAAGTATTTCCAACTGTAAACAAATATCTTAACTATAAACAAACTGTAAACAAGAGAAAGCGGAAGCTCTCCCACCTCCTGGATGCTCATGTAGGCATCACCGAGTAACAGGAGAGTGTGAGGGCTCGGCAGCAGCTCCACCAGCTCCCTGATGAGAACATCCACACACAAACAAACGCCCATCACTTAACAGTTTAAATAATTATTCAAATTACACTTCTAGTCAGACACATAGTTATTCATATTATTAAGTACAATTATTAACATTACATTTTGTAGCTACCGTAACTTCCATATCTCGTAAACTGAATTTATTATACATTTTAATACCAATTAAAATAAAACTAAAACTTTACATTTGAAAGAAAATCAAAATGTGTATCTAATATAATAAAAGGTTTACATTTAATTATTTTAAATTATTGAAATACTACATCACATCAATGACAATTGATTATAAAACCACCATAAATCATGCAATAAATATTTAATCAATAGATCGGTCAATGAACTGAAAAGTTACTAATTCATTCTTTTATTCTCACTTGTATACGTAAACGTTCTGGTCACTGTCTGTTTCTGTAATTAATTCGACCATGTGACCAAGTGATGAGGCTGTATTACCTGTAACAGCTGACATACAGCCGCTTCTCCTTCCGTTGATTCAAGTAGATGTCTGCCATCTTTTCTTTAGCTTGTACATAATACGGTTGATCTGGGGTGATGTTTCTGAGCATGCTCAGTGCGAGCTCAGTGTCTCCACGAAGCAGCGCCAGGTCTGCATTGGCGATGGTGACTCTCAGCTCCTCTGGGGAGCCAGTAAACTCATTTATAGCATCTTGCATCACTTTAGCGGCCTCATGCTGAAAGTCAAAATAAAACACAAAAAAGTTACGAAGCTATGAATATTCTTAATATTCACACAGTGCTTTATTACATCTTCCATTAAAGGAAACTTATTTTCTTCAGATTCTCAGTCAGACTTTTACTCAAAGATAACTTGGATTGATTATGTCTCTGGGATGGACAACCCAAACCAACCGGTCGTTTCGCCAGGCATTGGTTGGGTGTGTTTAGCGCAGGTCAGCTCTTGTAGGCTTTCATCGAACTTGTTTGCCAAAAAGAGAGCACTCTGATTGGCTCTTCAGACTACGAATCAGAGCGTGTGGATGACCTGAATGTAACGCGACAAGATTTGCATAATTCTCTTTCAGAGCCAATCAAGCCTGTGTGGAATGAAGCTATTGAGGCTGATCATCTTGATTCCAGACAGGCCAGCGTGGGACCACCTAACAGAAAAATGCTAAGCAAACTCACGAGCAAACCAAAGCACCGTCTAGTTTGTAGTCCGGTGTCGTCAGGTTCGGTGAGCCCACGGACGCAGTGCCCAAGGATGGTGTGTTTTATGCCTTTATATAGTTGATTATAAATATTCAAAGCTGTTAGCCAATCAGAACATGGAATGATTAGTGAAAAAAAATCATCCATTTTTAACATAATTAAGACTAAATGATAAGTCTTAAAATGTACAAAATAATATTTTTTTTTTTCACATTTTTTCAATACTTTCACTTGAAGTAGTTCCAGTAGATTTTGGCTGCTACAAAACCAAAAGACTTCATTAAGCAAAGCTATTTTTCAGAAAAAAAAAACCTAAATGGTATAAAAAAAAAGATATTGACTGAGATACAGTAAAACTATGGCGTAAGCATTTTTAGAAAATGGACAAATACAAAAAAATTGTAACTTTGATTCAATGATAAAATTATTTTTCATAAATAACACTGTTATATTTTGTACAAACCCAGGCATGATTTAAAAAGCTAATTTTGCAATAACACTACATTTCTGAAGAAAATTAGTTAGAGAATAACAAAATACCAACCCTCCAAAAAACAAAATCAACTCCGTTCTCACCATTGATCGTTCATCTGATTCCATCAGATATACACACACACACAGAAAAAAAAAAATCACAGCTTCCACAAACCTGCTCTCCATTGACCCAAAGAGCTTCGGCTAGCTCTAGGAACACAGAAACACAGTCGGCTGAGCTGAGATCCACTCTTTTGTTCTGTTTTTTGGCTGAGGAGCCTTTTTTCTTGACTGAACATAGACTCATGGCAATCTGCAGCGTCTGGATGGCCTCCTGGAGCTGCCCCATCTTCCTCTGAGCCTGAGCTTTTATCAGGTGGTACAATGGATGCTCGCGAATCTGAGAACAAACCCGACACTCACAAAGTTAAAAACATGTTTTATACGGTTTTGATTACCCCAAAGCTTTTCTTCACCTGAATAAAACAGATTTTGATCTATTGAGGACTCTGTAGCACTAGCTGTCAACAGAAGGATCCAAATCAAGAGATTCTAGATGGCTACAGTTTGTGAACTTTGATGTTGGCTTGTAAAAGTGGTGCTTAACAGTATTTTTAGAAGCATAATGGAATGGTTGCCAAGGTAGAATTTTTGGTTGTTATGATTCCCCATACCAATATTATTAATATAAACCAAGCCACATGTCTCTATGATTTTCCTTAGCTGAGATAATGTAAAATTGGTTGCTATGGTAAACAGTCAGGTTGCTAGGGAGTGGCATATGTTTCCTTTGTCACTATAAGTTATGCAAACCAACCCACATGTTTTTATCAAATACCAAAATAAAATCCATAAAATTGGTTGCTAAGGTAAACAGTTTGGTTGCTAGCTAGCGGTCTATGTTTCTTACTATAATTAGCCAACCAAATCCCCATGGAGAGAGCCTTCATCAATATTTCGCGCCGTTACCAACCACAAATCATTTTGACCCTTTGCACTCAACATAAGGTGAGGTCAGATTTATTGTATCTTACATTTACAGTTTGATCAAAGTTGCTTTTGCCATTGTTTTCTAACTTCATTCGGATCTAGAGTTTGCTGTGTGGCGTCACCTCAAAGTTGTGGCTAAGACAGAGCTCCAGGGACTGGGAGGACAGCTTGAAGTTTCCCTGCATGAGGTGGATCTGAGCCATTAGGAGATGTGCATCAGCGTGGGCCGGGTTCTGATCCAAACAGTGCTGCAAGCTGCTCTGAGCCACCTCTATTTCTCCTGTAAAATAACCTCAGGATCAGTGATCATTCCAAAAAAATGTGGCCACTGTTCAAATTTGCACCACCCCACAGCTTGTCACATAGAAGCAATAATATGCGGCCAAACAGCACTGTTGACCACAGTAGGAAAAACACATGTACAAAAAGCTATTTTATATCCCCCCAGAAGATGGCAGCAGATGTCAGGGCAGACTGTGTGGCCACGGTTTCACTGTTTGCCCTTTGATCTTTACAATTAATTCCTAAAATGATGTCTCTTTGTTTGGGTACATACCTGACTGGAAGCGTACTTTGGCCAACAGAAAGACTCCATGCAGCAGTCCAGGAACCACTTTCACCACTGTGTCCAGAATAGAAGCTGCATGCTGCAGCTGTGGAGCAGGAGCCTGACCAGGAGCTGGACACTGCACAGAGGAGAAAAACAAAACAATGGCACCAAACAGGACTGCAAACAGCACTCCATTAAAGGGGTGCTGAGTGGACTGTTGGACTTAAGTTCTTTTTTCTTACAAAAAATGCTGTAGGGGCAATACAATATATTTATTATCATAATGCAATATAAATTTACAGAGGTCTTCACATTTCTTCAGAATTTTTTTGTAAATTCATGCCATTTCACTCATAAGATGCACAGTTAAACAATGTGTGAGCTTGTCATAATTAGCATGTTTTGATTGGTTTTCTGTAAAAATACAAACATTTCCACTCCTACGGGAATTGGTGTTCATCGCTGTAAACTTTCCTTTTTTAGAAACAGTTCATTTAAAAATTTAAATGAAATGGTGTCAAGTGGTAAGAATGCATCCCAATCTGACCCAGACATCTAGTGAGAACTTCTGATAAAATGCTACATTTTTTTTTTTTTGCATGAGTCAGTTTCAAACTGTGGTCAACAGTCTTTTTATTGGTTTTATGACAGAGGATTCAGGCAAATTGTGGAAATTTGAGCACGGTCTCTTCTAATCCTTTGATGGGGTTTCATTGCCAGGCTCAGAATGTTTCCTAGAAAGGACTGGGGTTCTGATTGGTGCTTGTGAGAATCACAAAAAAATGTTTTCTTTGTGTTGCTATGGTGCAGACAGCTACTTTAAAAGGTTTTTTGCGGTTGCAAAGAATATGCGCAAGTGTTTTGAAAGTGATAAATTGAGTGATCTTATTAGCTGTTAGATTACATAATGACAAGCGTCTTTGATATGTTTGAGACTGGTAAGCAATGTTGTCCCAAGAATATTGCTATAGGCATCTACTATAACGGTCATCTGCATCACTTTGCATTTTAACTTGCATGGGAAACACTGGAATCGAGTACTCTGTGTTGGTTGTGAGCAGCTGTGATGTTTTGGCTACGCAAGTGTTGAATTGTTTAAATGTATTCGGTTGCTGGGCACAGACCTTAGCAGGAGACAGAGCCAGATATTCCTTAGCGACATCCAGCAGGAAGTCTGGGTTAAGTTTCTCAAAGTACTCAACGCTGAGAGGAAGACCCTGGAGGCCGGAGAAGTGTGTATCGACCGCGTCGTTTAACAGGTTTGTTGCCTCATCTGGTGGCCGACGTTTCTTCACTGCCAGCAAGGCCCGCAGATATAACAGCTCCTATCGCACAGAGAGATATTCTGAGAATCCAAAATGATTTTGGAACATTTAAAAAGAGACCACAAAAAAAGGCTTTTAATGGCATTTACTGCATTCATATCCGTATAATTGCACCTGAATGTTGGCGAAAGACATCTTTTATCAGGTGTTCTAAAAAAACATTGACTCCTATTTTAAAGAAAGGCGGGAAAAAGTTATTTTTAACTATGTTCAAGTCAGAGACAGGTTTAACTTTTAGAAACAAGGCACAATCAATGTTTTTTTTTTTCTGAGAGTAATCTTGAAAAAAAAAACACTGGTAGAAATTCTGAAAATTAAGCAGCTAATTTATGTAAGTAGCATATATTTCAGCCCAAGCTTGCTAAAGCAATGTTTTTATAGAAGTATTTTTCTTAAAACAGCACCCTCTATAGGGCTTAAAACATATTGCAGGAATCCTAGACAATAAAAAACAATATAGTAAATAAATATATCAATCAACCCTGTTTGGTATTTATCCTTTTCAAAAAGTAAAAAAAAAAGAAAAAGAACGTTGCTTGACATGTATGTTTTCAGGTTTTCTAATTCATGTCCACTTTGACTTTCAGGTGTGACACCGAACCCCAAATACTGTAGCAGTACAACTTCCTTACGGCTGATTTTCCGATGGACTGCTGGATCTCTGTTAAAAACTCCAGCTGATGTTCTGCATCTTCTATGTGTCCATCCATCAGCTGGCAGCGGATAATTCCTGCACAGAGTGATCAGCCTCAATCACAAATCACAAACAACTCTTCCATTTACAGCAGAACGATTACAACTCCAGACTGAACATATCACAAATGGCTCTCACCTATCAAAGCAGTAACGACGCTCTCATCCAGAGTCATCGCTGTCTTGTAGCACTTCATGGCCTCTTTCAACCGGCCCATCAGAGTCAGCTGGTAGCCCATCTCTGTGGCTAGTTCAGAGTCACCTGGGGCCTGGCTAAATGCCCGCTCTACCATCCTGTGAGTGTGCTGAAGGATCTTCTCTGCCCTTCCACACTGCAGATACGCATTACAACACTTCATTTCAAGTGCATTCATTGCTTAGAATAATGAAAATATGAGAATTCACAGCCACCGTTGAGCAAGCTGGAGAATGCTTGGCTTGTGGCATCTTCTGGTGCATAACCCTGTGCTCCCACAAACGTATCAAGAGTAAATGGAAATGCCAGAGATTGCTTATTTTAATTGCAAGTGCCAATCTGATATTGAAATCAACAGGAGCCAAGTGCCATCACATCCAATCACATGACATCAACTCTTTAAGAGATCACATCAAGCAAGTACTTGGACACCATCTGTGTGCTTTATTTTGTTGAAAATGAACAGGAACTCATCCAAATAAGAAGATTTCGTATTATTTTCCTTCTGTTTTTGCATTTTTTTTACTAAAAGAGTTCTACGGAGTGTTCATGAGATACACAAGATGAGAAGCATTCTAAAAACCAGGTTTTCATGGCGCAAATAAACCCAAATACCCCAAAGCTCTGTGCAGTTTATATGCTCTGTGATGGGTTTCTGTGCACAACAGTGTCACTATTAAACTTTCTCAGGGTCCGACCATTTTTCGGGTTCTGCCTTTCAATAGTAAAATAAAGACACAAAATTATTAACATGTATGATGTGTTACCACTCGAGTGAAGGCTAAAGACATCCTGTGGAAGAGCTCTGAGTTGTTTGGCTCTTGGACATCAAGGTTACTGATGAGATTCGAAAGCTGATTTGCAGACTGTAATCAGAAATCCATTAATGGATAAAAGGGAATACATTTTATAATATAATACAAGTTATTTATCATCTTAAAATCCTGTCGCTGCAACTGACTTACCTCAGCAATGTTTCCTTCCCGACACAGGGAGTGAAGGGCCAGCATCCTCAGAGCCTCCAAGTTATTTTTATCATGTTGTAGAAGCCTAAACCCAAAAAAATAACAATATTATACATCACGTCTGCAATGTTTATTATCATTACTGAGATCTCTGTTGCAAGCTTCATGTTATTTGATCACTATGTACCTTTGAACCGCATCCACAGTTTGTTCCCAGTCTTGCAGAGTTAGCAGAAGCTTCATCTTCTTGATAAGTGCAGGTAGAAAGGACGGGAAGCTCACAATCACCTGGTTAACGGTCTCTAAAGCACCAGAATAGTTCTGCCGGAATTCATAATATTGAACCTGAGACAAAAACACAAGTCATCTCTTAGCGACTGCAGAAAACTCCACTGAACTCGTCAAATTCTATCAGTTTAAGCAAATAATACGAAAAAAAGTCCTTGTAGACTCACACGTTTTTTCTATTAACATATCAAGCGGAAATACCTTCCCCATCAGAGCAAAAATGTCCCTTTTCTCCTTTAGAACCTCATCAAAGTATTTCCCAGACTTCTTTGCATTGCCATCTTTATTAGATCGCAGTTCAATCCAGCCTTTCAGCACAACTCCCTGCACACAAATTCAGCCAAACCTTTGAACACTTTGAAAAGTGTGGAAGAGATTTGACAACAAAAAAAAAATCTGACCTCTTTGGAGCCGTTGGAGATCTTGATCATTCGATCCACATACTCTCTGGCTTTATCATTGCGTCCCAGAAGCCACAGTAGCATCCCAGCGTAATACAGAGCTTTTGGACCTGCCACCTTCCTCTCATCCTTCACTCGTCCATCCAGCTCCTGAATGACATCCCGATCTATAAGAGAGACCTTAATAGATTTCTATACGCTATTTGGTATTTAAAGCTCAGCAGCAATGAGCACACCCCGTTTTAAAAGTACAAGTTTAAAAAAAACGTCCTCGAAGGTAGCCTCTCCTTAAGCCCAAGCACAAAAAGCATGCCTAGAGTTTGCTTGGGCCCATGCCGAAAAAGATAGACTACTGGGACTCTGGAGAAATGAGACAAAATTGTTTTTAACTCTGAAGCGACAAGTAAAGCATCACTCTATGTGCAATATGTCACGAACTTGTTCATTCCATGGCTAGTAGACTCGGTGCTGTCCTTAAAAATAACAATGTTCATACCAACCATGCGATGTAGTAGTGCATAAATGCAGTAGTAGATGTACCAGGGTTTGGTCTTTTCTTGTGGGCGTAAACCAAAGCCATTAGCGAACAAAGGGAAACATCTCTCTTCTCCATCAATGACTCCAGCTCCTGAATAGAATCCAACACTTGATCTGCAACAATCAAATAATGCAATGAATTCTGCTGGGTTTTTCCAAACTTTTTGGCACAGGGTAGAGACCCTATATTTGGTAGGTCAATGAAAATCATCACAAATCAATATATTTAACCACGTGATGCTTCCAATCATTAACAGTTTCTCGATTTTCTGTCTCGCAATTTTTAACCCACAAATGTGGAAAATGTGCTGCACTTTAATTACTATATATGCTGCTTTAATTCATTTAGAAAGATTGCTATTATGACCAGTTAATGACATTAATGCCGAAACATTCTTTTTCAGATTACAATTGATCATAGGCTTGACTTGGATCAGAATTTCTACATTAGTGTATTATATAGAAATGATTAAATGTAACTATTAAAAGTATAGATACTACTGTATTACTGAAAATAATACAACTCATAGTTCCTTCATGGGTTTTCCTCACCTTGCATAAGGAGAGTGTATGCATGGAGGAAAGTAAAGACTGGATCTTGACTGAATTTCCTCTGAGCTTGACTGGAAATGTCTTCAGCATGCTTGAAAAACTTTTCCTGGCAGTAGTACAAGACCAAGGCCTGAAATCGGTAATAAAAACAAAATAAAAATACCCTTAATGCAGCACAAAATTGTTCCAATTATTAAAAACACATAAGTGGACAGTTAAATGTAAACTGCTGTTAAATTGAACTGAAAATTAAATTAATGTCCTGTAACGAATCAACACTGAGCTATAATGTGAAGTTGTAATTCGAAAATACAGATAGCTCATGCTATTCTAAGTTAAATCTTATATTAATCTAATGGTTGAACTTACAAGCGCGCATTCGTGCTCATCCCCAACACTCGCCATAATTTAACTTTAGCTTTCTAACAAAACGTCAGACCATTCAATAAAACCATGCACTTAAAAGATTACAAATAATGATTTTCATCCCTTTCTGCATCTTTCAAAGTCAACGGAGGAAAGCATCATAGCAACCAAGCAAACTCCGCTACTTCCGTTTGGAAACCAGGAAGTGACAACAGAGGAAGAGAGCAACGTTAGCGCAATGTCCCTAGCTACCAGAAAGCGGCGCTACTTGCTCAATTTTGAACAACTTCAAATCTGGATTAAATTTTTATCTAGGTAGCCATATAAATTTAAGAAATCATCGGAAACACTTTCTATTTTATCGGTAGAAGTATTTAAAATAATGTTTATGTTTAGTGTCGCATTTCATTTTACATGGTTCACCAGAGAGAAGCAGCTAGGGAATGCGTGTTTTTATTTAACGAAACGAATATTTTATTTTATGTATAAAATAAACATTATATTAAAACAAAATCAAATAAATCTCCCCGAAAAAAAAGCTTTTTGTAAATGTATTTGTTTATTTATATACTTAACCACTAAACATTGGACGTCCGGTAGACGTGCAGATCAGGCCCATATTGGGTCGGTCCGTCGTCAACTAGTTCTCGACGTGTACACGACATGGAAAGGGGGTTCCAGCGTCAAGTAGTGACTTAATTTTGACGTTACAGTGACGTCAGTCATGGATCAATTTCAACGTTGATTTATAAGTGCTTAACCCTTTTACATTTTACATTAGCCATGAAGAAAGCCATTTGAAGTGGACGAAAATCTGTTAAACAGTCAAAATTAGCTTTTTAAATAACACAACTGATATAGGTAATATTTAGTTTAGTTTCTATAGCATATTTAATTTAGGTAATAATACAATTACTATTAAAGGAATGGTCAAAACCATTGATATGTGATTCATTAAAACAACAAGTGATATTGAGGTTTTTAAGTAGGTTTTGATCTCCTCAAAACATTTATCAGATAACCTATACTGTAACTCAATTTGGCTGAGGCACATCTTGACTTCAACTCTTTCCCTGTTTGCATTAATCAGTATGGAAATGCTGGGTTGGGGAATTTTGAATAGATGCAAAACACAGATCATTCCTCTTTCTGAATCTGGACCTCTGCAGTGCGCGCACACAGCTCCAGATAAATGTTACATTAAACATATTGTTTATTAATCATTTATTTACTGCAACAACACTTGCAATCACACACTCCACGGTATATCATTCTTCATAAAATACACAATATGCAGAGTTCTAATGACAATATCTAATGACAGTAACTACAATATGCTAATGCATTATCATTTTCAATGTATTTGGAAACTTACTAAATAGTGCTGACAAAGTAAGAGAAGCCTGTGATTAACAGACATTAATGTGGATTGTATGAAAAACAACAGCCTTTTAATTTGTGATTTATTTTTATTGTGTCCATATAATTAAGAACAGCAAAAGCGACAAACATTTCAACATTTATTAGCCTAAAGTAGGAGAATTTATTATTTTTTTTTTTACACACAACCATTTCTAGGATTTACAGAGAATTGTCAGAAAAAGAGAAAATATCCAGTGAGCGGTAAAGTGGTTTTGTGGCAGCAAATGTCTTTTTGATGCCATAGGAGGATGGCCGACTGGTTCAAGCTGATGGAAACCTTGAGGCGGATGGGCAGAAGACCACACTGGGTAGCACTCTTGTCAGGTGAGAACAGGAAACTAAGGCTAGAATTCACCTTCCTTTCCAAGGCCACACATCCATTTGACTCTTTTTGTCTGGTTTAAACTTTAAGTTAAGTTTTTATCAGTGCAAAAGTGCCCAGATCTTGATCTGAGATAATGATGTACACAGCATGATTTGAACTGATCATCCACACTGATCTGAATCCCTGTCCAGAGTCCAAGCACTGTTACACAGGGTCTGGATGATGCCTTCCTAATCCCTTTCAATACACGCACGCACACACACAGACTGACAGATAATCATTAGCAGCAGCAGCAGCATCATTCACACGCTGAAGCTGACGGTGGAACACGTTCTGAAAGATGGAAATGATGCTGCAGGTTCATTTATGCACATAGCTAAAGGTCTGCTTTGGGTTTAGTTTGTGGGAGGTCCATCACTTGCAGACCGTAAACTGCTTAAGATAGTCATTCTGAGGAATATGGGGAAATGTATGCCCTTCAGAGATATGCCAAAACTTGGATTCACAGTATGGGGTGGTTTGCTCCTGGCAAAGGTTTAATGTGCATTATTATGACCTCAGAGTCAAAAGCACTTAACACATCGAGGCAATCAGACAGAAAGTCCAAGCTCTGATCAATACCTCGCTAACAGCGCGAGTGAAAGAGAGAAAGTGAGCGAGCTCACAGAACAGAGCGGCTTCTTAAAGAACTGTCTCTTAAAGAAGGGCCCAAACTGTCCATCCCTCAGTCTGCAGGAAGAGTCTCGCCTGATTGAGTTTTATCCCACCGAACCACCGCAGGTTACACGGTTAAAATCTAGACCGAGATGATTCCTAACATTACTGTATTAATTCTTAAGAATAATCCTCCTCATTCTCCTTATAAATGTGCCGAACTAAATGCAATAAAATTCAGAACCTTTAGAAAGACAGAACCTTGCAAGAATGCCAGAAAAATAAAATGATGAATTTAACCATATGAAAATGTTACAAAAAACTGAGAAGGAAAAATGTGCAGCATGTTTTTCTAGGTGCAGCACATTTCTCTAAGTGCAGCATGTTTTTCTAGGTGCAGCATGTTTTTCTATGTGCAGCATGTTTCTCTATGTGCGGCACGTTTGTCTATGTGAAACATGTTTTGTCTATGTGCAGCATGTTTTTTATGTGCAGCATGTTTCTCCATGTGAGGCACGTTTGTCTATGTGAAACATGTTTTGTCTATGTGCAGCACATTTCTCTATGTGAAACATGATTTGTCTAGGTGCTACATGTTTCTCTAAGTGCAGCATGTTTCTGCAAATTTCTTTTTACAGCGCATTCTCTATTTGAAGCACATTCTCCATGTGCAGCTTTCATCTCAATTTGCAGCATGTTTATCTACTTACAGCACATTTCTATATTTGATGCACGTTTCTGTATTTTTTATAAATTTCTCTTGTTGCTGCACATTTCTGTATTTGCTGCATTGCTTGTTCCAATATTTGTGTCATGATACGTTGCAGTGTGTTTGTCCCTGCGTTTGGTCTCTCCCGGCCACCATACAGTTTTGGTTGTTGATTTAAAAATGGTAAATCTGGAACTTTTCTTGAAAAACAAAATAGCAAAATTAAAACATGCAAAAAGTTGAGTCTGAGATTTACAGAATCTTTTGATCTCAGGAAACGTCTCAGTAATTTGACCACTTACTAATTGTGTTTTCTTAAATCAGTGAGTTATTGTCTCTCTGATGGGCTCAAATGAAAGCCGTCTGTGAATCTAATCAGATTATTCTGCATTAGCTGAAATGAGCATTAGCACAAAGCGGAAACAAACACCACAAACGACATGGGAACATTCTGCTGTGGTGTAGGAGAGCCATGAGGAGAGATGGTTATTGCACAGGCAGAAAATGGAAAGATCATTGTATCTTCCCCTACGCTGGAGATCGAGTCATCCTCAGATAAAAGCTCAACTGAGATCTCAGATTAATAATTAATCAATTATTAATGGGTTCATCCAGGAGAAGCAGATCATCTGTTGGGAAAACTGTGCATCATAATGTGCTGTAACCTTTGCGTTTCCAAAAAAAAAAAGACATTTTCGGATGAATAATCTTTTCTAAATCTCAAAATCTGTAAAAATACATCAGTAAAGATGTTATTACGATGATGAATTATTGGTTGTTCGTATTTGTATCAGTGGGTTTTTGGAAAGAAGTGTTGCTGACACTCCCAATCAAACCTCTAAGGATGAAAAAAACATGTATTTGGTGATAAAACCCCATTAGTAGAGGAAGCCTGGTGTTTCTAGGAAGTGAATGAATCTCAGCTAATGTTGTCTGTGGCTCAGTTGAAATGGTCAGAAGGAAAGCTACTAATGTGTTTGTTATTAGAGGGAACGAATGCTCACTGGAAGAACAGCGGAACATTAGCATGGGTTCAACCACAGACACCAGGCCCAGCTGAAGCTGTAAAAGAGGGAGTGCACTCATTTGCAGAGCCAGACAGTGTTACTGTGAGATTTAACATTTTATTGTTTGCACTCTTCATTTGCATTTTGATCGTTTATTTAGCATTGGAGAACTTTCGTCAATAAGAAAATGTTGGATCATTTTTTTTTTCTGTTTTGTTTGGATCATTCGACAGATTTTCTTCAGATTGTAAAAAAAATGCTAGTTATAAAAGTTTTTTAAAGTTTATAAGATCCCAATGAAGACTTATTTCAAGTTTTGAAAAAAAGAGAAAAAAAGAAAGTAGAGAAGGAGAAGGGAGAAAAAGAGAAAAAATAAATAACAAGAAACAATGACAGAAAGAAAATACAAAAGGAGAGTACAAAAAATAAAGAAAAACAAGTAACAAGAAAGAAATAAAGTATAAAATGAGAGTGAGAAAAAAAGAGAAAAAAAATACATTTCTTCTTTCGAAAAAGAAAGAAAATGAGAGGGAGAAAAAAAGGGTAAAAATAAAAAGAAGAAAGAAAAGAGAAAATGAGAGGGGAAAAGAGATGGAAAAATAAGAACAAAGAAAGAAACAAGAAAAGGAGAGGGATAAAAAATTACCAAACTGAAACAAAACAAAGAAAGGAATTAGAAAAGAATGGAGAAAATAAATAAATAAATAATAAAAGAAAAAGAGAGAAAAATAAAATAAATAAATAAAAAGGAAATAAAATAGAAAAGGAGAGGGAGAAAATAATTAAAAAGAAAGATAGAAACTGATGAAAAGAAACCGATTGTTAGATCAAAATTACTAAATTTATTACCCTCTGCTAAAGTGTTCAGTTCAGTCGTCTGCCTGGAAGCAAGCGTAGCAGTGTTGGTAACTGGGTGTGCTGCATTAGGCTGTACTACATTAAAGACATCAAGAATGATTAATAATTATAATAATTAATGAAGGTCTTAAGAATATTTTTGGGTAGAAAGATAAAGGAATTCACATTTGGCATTTCCTGGGTTTGAACTCCTGGAGGATTCCTGCTTTTGTTCTTGTGTTGAAGATAAAGCAAATGCAGTTTGTCTCAATATTGCGCCATAAGGTATTTGATAACACACAAAGCTGCATTAAATATTTTAATAAAGTATTGTTTGAGATTCCTCCAGATTAAAGAGTTGACATGCAGCAGTTATGAGTTATAAGTGATGAGTTTATTCTTTCAGATTAAAGAACGGACCCACAGGAAAATCTCACATGCAGTTTGACACACAGACTACAAGCATGATGCATAGAAAAACTATTGATTCATAATTTATGATGCTAGTTGATATTTGTTTCCAAATACATTATGTTCACATAGAGCCGTTTACAATAATGTGCATGTGGTGTGCAAAAGAATAATGATAATGTCGACAAAATGTAAACAAATACTTACCGTTCCATCATCGTAACGAAGCCAAACACAATTCTGGCTACAATGATAAATAACAAAGAATCATCTGCTGAAACAGAACTTCTGCACTTTCTAAACATTGTTTATAAAAATTCATAATACAAAAAATATCATAATTCAGTCATTGCTCGGGTTTAGCCTAATTATCATGTATAACCTTTACTAAAGCTTTCACATTCCATATATATTGGTTATATTTGTTATGCTTTTTAGAAATTCAGCATGTTTCTACAAAATATTTACACAGTTGTATAGTTTTTAAAGACATTTTCTAAAAGATGTGGAAGCTAAAGATTTGGGTGAAAAAAGAATTTTTTTTTAGAAAAGAGATAAAGATTAAAACCAAAATAGTACTTGTTGATCCTGACAATACTTTGAGGTTTTGTGAAACGAGATCTGAATAAAATGCAAATAGACAAAAGGTGCTTTAAGCAGAATTAGTTTCACAAGACGGAGTAGCAAACTGGAAATCAGAGTGGTGTAAAGGGCAATGCGCCTACATTGTTACGGGTAATGATAACTGAAAGAAAAAAAAAAATCACAAATAATTTTGGTGAAAGTTAGGAAACTGCAAAACGTAACCCAACTGAAATATGAAATATTTAGGCTCAAAAGGCACGGCAAAGCTTAAAAAGAGGGAAGTGTGCTGATTGGAAACACCTGGTGCTTCACAAGTTCATTATCTGGACACAAGCGGGATTGGCGGGTATCTGAAGTATACTAGGCAAGCTCCTCGGGTCTGGGATAGTGATCCAGAACCAAAACTCCTTCAAAGTGTGCTGAAGGGTCGGAGTGTGGGGTAGCTTGAACATGTCAATAGTTCTCTGGTTGGTTTGATATATATATGTAAGGAAGCGGTTATGGTGACACCTGTAGTAAGCCCTGATAGCTCCTCCTGAAATGTTTTAGTCATACGTAACTTGGATTTTTTTTTTGTTATTTGAGCTGTATATGTGTAAAGCTGTTGAGCTATCGACTGCTTGAGATGAATTTTAAAAACTTCAGGGACACCATTGTACCGACTGCTGGAGAAGCAAATGGATTGCTGCGAATTGAAGAAATAACTGGAATCCAAGAGTTGTAGTCATCATTCCTGTCTGGTAAGTCAGATTTTAGTTATTTCAACATATTCACTGTCCATAAATGAAATGTTTACCATCGTAAAAAAAAAGTCCCACTTAAAACTTGATTTAATCGGGACAATGTTTCACTCCAAAAATCACAGTCGGGTCCAGTTCTGTGTAAATCATGAGAATTTCACAGTTTGGTGCGTTTTGTAGAGGGGGGCGTGGCCCAGTGACATCAAAGCACGCCCTCAATTCCCTTCCCCCCTTATCACGACCCATTGTGTCATCTCCTGTGCAGACACTTTTATCCAAAGCGACTTACATAGAACTGAATTGAACTCATGCTTTTCCTGGTAATCGAATGTTCATCCGAGAAAGTGTCTGGAGCAAATTCGTGAAAAAGCTGTAAAAATCATTTAAAAGATTTTTTTAAAGGTTTCTAGCATTAATGATTCAGCTTTGAGTTGTATTTTTGATTCTCCATGACAACGAGATGATGATGTTGCATTTTTTAGACGTATATTGCTAGCAAGGGATGAACGGGTCGAGCTAAAATGATTATTACAGCTTCTTATAATGGAATAAAGTGGGGTGACTGTAGCATGAAAGAAGATTTTTATAGATTACAGTACATTGTCAGGACCAACAGTATCGATGGTTTTTCAACATTCACCACAGTAAATACTTTTGTTTTTCTTTACTCTTTACTGATCATCTTAAGATGCCTAAAATCTACATAAATTAGCAGCTAGTGTCCTTTTTTTGAAACCCATCAAATCGATTTCTAATTCAGAGTCCAAGGAAGCAGCTATTGTGAAACTGGGCAGCTTCCACACATTTAAAGGAAAGAGTTTTCTGTAGAGGATGCGAGGAAGGCACGTGTGCGAATGGCTTTCTAACGAGTTGAAGAGACCTGAGAGGCATTGAGCCATTTGGAAATACTGAGCGAGGAACTACAGGGTTTTGATTTCATGCAACAGTCTAATTACATCTGTACTGGCGTACAGGAAATTAACAAATACATCACTTTTCTGTCAAGTAATCAAGGACAAGACGAAACATGAACCACAAACATAGTATTAAACGAATCCTAATGAAAGGACAAGTGTTTCATTTCAGCAATAACAGATGCAATGGTCTATTATTGTGATGAGTAGACGAAAACAAATGTATTGCTAATTTACTGGTTACTAGCTAATCAAAAATAATGGCGTTTTAGTAGGATAGGTCAATTTCCTTCAATGCACTTGAGTAAAGCTTTGTGATCAGGGTTGCCAGATATGAGCGACACTTTCCAGCCAAAACAGAACGTAAAACTCGCCCACATCAATAAAAACCAGCCCAAAAATACACCTAGAAGAAAAGTTGAACGTAAAAGTATAGACGTAGCCTGATAAAGAGCATGACATTACAGTTTATAAAACAAACACAAAAAAATGAACAAACAAACTTCCTATCCATACGGCAGAAACAAATATATGATGCATAAATATATATTGATGTATATAAATATATCAAACTAAAAGAGAATGATCCACATACATGTGAAACATTATTAAATATTAAAATATATTTTATTAACCAATGACTGCCACTGATTCATGATGTCATGTTATATTTAAACTAATTGTTACGGCTAAGTGGTATGAACATTTTTTATGATTCTCTATACAATCACCATAATGTTTTTTAACATATTGTTAGTACTTTTTAATATAATATTTCAAAATGATAATCCTAATAATGACTGTAAAACCCACTAAAAATTTTTAAAAGCTGCCCAAACTTTAAAGACCAGCCCAATGCCAATTTTCCCAGCCCAACATAATTAAAAAAAAAAAAAAAAAACACCCATGGCAACCTTGTGTGTGACATTTTTAGGACATGACCATTTTGATTTTATTTTGTGGGCAATATAAAAGTGAGTTTTAGGTGTCGCCATAAATGGTACCAATGTTCTAAGTATAATGTTTGCAAAATACAGATACTTCTTGAGAAATACAAATAATTTTGAAATTAGAAATCGTTTAATAATCTCTATATTAGGGTCTTGAACTAACTATCAAATGAACTAAATGTAATAGCATTGAAATGACACATTTGTCCTGAATTCAAGATCCCAAGTACAGCGTTTACACCAAAAGACGCTCCACGTAGACGTTACACATTCATTTCTACAACATTTGGTCCATAGCTGTTTTTAGGGAGTTCATGACAAAGCAGGTTGACCGCTAATGTTCAAACTCGTGTACATCACTGCTGCAGTATAGGCACAGATCAAGTACGCTCAGGCAGAACCACGAGACCATCCAAGACCAAGTGTCAAGGTCACATGACCCTGACGAAGAATTTCAGGGAAAAGCTGTAAACAATAATTCTAGACTAAAATAAAGTACAAAAATAACTATTGACCCATCCAAAATGTGCGTTCAAATTCTATTAAAATGTGATCTTTTCTAAATAAATTGCATTCAAATCCACTTGTAAATCATGAGTAATTTCCAATGGAATGATATTAGCTACCCTAAGTCTTCTTTACTTGGTTACCTTTATCCTCCACTTCCTTCTCGTGCTTGTCTGTCTCATATTTGTCTTTGGAAATTTCCGTCAGACTATTATAAGATGGCGGAGAAGATGTAACAGGCGTTGAGTGTGCTTCTTCACCAATTTCATCAAACTTGTTGCTCACCATTTCAACTTTTCCGTTCTGCTGTTTACTCGTTCTAGAGTCTTTATTAACTACCTTGAGGCTATGTCTGACTAGGTGGTTTCTGAAAGCTCTCTGAATGACTGCAGCGGACATGTCTTCGTGTTTCCTTCGTAGAGTTGTAGTTATGGGCTCATAAGAGGACTTTGACGGGTTTGACATCATGAACCGATCCTCCATTTGCCCACGAAGAATGTCCATCTCTCCACCTTCACCAAGAACCCGTTTGGTGAACGCGAATAAGATATCCAGACAGTGAATGCGCTCCCCAGTCACCATTGGCAAATCCATGTAGATCAACTGGACTCGATTGGGTTTCGGTATTCGTAGAGGGGGATCCAATGAATTAGCAAAATCTGATAACTTGGCGTATTCCATGAACTGTGTCGCTTTGGGGTCGAATTTCTCCCAAACCTCATAAAACCTGTCAAAATCGTCTTCGCTCAAAGGCTCGGCACTTTCCTCCGTGGCAACGCTGAAGTTTTCTAAGATGACGGCGATGTACATGTTTACCACGATGAGGAAGCATATGATGATGTAGCTGACGAAGAAGAAGATGCCGATGGATGGGTTGCCGCAATCCCCTACTACTGAGCTTCCTGTGAAGTTTCTGGTAGGGTCACAATCGGGAGGTTTGCTGTTTAGCATGGGTGCTAACAGGCCATCCCATCCTGCCGACGTTGTGATCTGAAACAAGCACAACATGCTGTTTCCGAACGTCTCGAAGTTGAACATATCGTCAATGCCGGCAGATTTCTTCACATAGGCAAAGTTGGACATGCCGAAGATGGCGTAGATGAACATGACAAGGAAGAGAAGAAGGCCAATGTTGAAAAGTGCAGGAAGTGACATCATCAGGGCAAACAAAAGGGTCCTTATTCCCTTTGCGCTTCGGATGAGGCGTAAGACACGGCCAATTCGCGCCAAGCGAATGACACGAAACAAGGTTGGTGAGACAAAGTACTTCTTGATGAGTTCGGCCAGACACATGCCTGCAATCACAACGAGATAACTATCAGAGATACACACTGGAAACTTTCGAGATGCTACACTGGTGTTGAAGACAATTGGCATAATGTTTTTTCAAACAATCAGGATCACACTGTAAGAGCAACCGAAGGTTATCACAAAGTCTAGTGACAAGCACGCAACCTTCTAGTGGGAGCCCCACATTAAATAGATTTTGGGAAGATGTTGGGTTCTTTTGTTTATCTGTTTTGACACAGATTGCATCCTCTCCTATCTCTGGATGTTTCTTCGGCTTGTTGACTATTATATTCTCAGTGTACAATACACTACCAAAATAACAGTCACCAGTCATGATGGAGATCTTACCGACTATAGACAGGATGACCACAATGAAGTCAAATACGTTCCAGCCAATGGTGAAGAAGTAGTAACGTAACGCAATCATCTTCAGAAGGCATTCGGTGGTGAACAGTACAATGAAGACAACATTGATCCAGTACAGAACATCCGTCATCTTAGCAGACTGACCCTCCGTCTCCAACATCATGGTGACCATGTTGAGCCAGATTAGAACCATAATGAAAATATCAAAGGCCTGTTGGGTCACGAGGTCAAAGATGAAACCTTGAATCTTGTTCTGAAACCAACAAAACATGGAGACAAGGCTTTAACGATACACTGTGCTCATGAAACAACACATCACAGTATTATGCTAATGATAAAATATGGCTAATCTACAACACTATTTTAACCAACTGTTGCAGCTAGAAATCTGACCTGTCATTGTAAAACAAAACTGAATTTGAAAAGATGTAAGACTAAGAAGGCTAGGGTCTAGCTTTGTATTAGAGCCTGTTATATCATCCACCCTCTAGGGGGCATCACTAACATTTACACTAAGGAGTCTCTTGTACTCTGAGTGATGCAGAACTCGTTTTATTATGTTCCTCTTGTTGATCAGTAAAAATGGAAGTAATTTTTATAGTAAATATTCAATAAAACGTAAAGAAGTCGCAGAAGTGACTGGAAACACCATCAATGCCTAAACAATTTACCCCAGTAACACCACAACATGTATTTCGTACATGTATGAATAGTATATTATGGATGTAGCCTCTATGATGACATCCATAGGCTCCCCAAGATGTTTTTTGCCGAAGGGTCACAACCAGATATTTAAAAATGAGCAATGAATTTGAAAAGCAAAACCTGAGACCAGTGGCTATCTTTCAAGTGGATGTGTCCTTAATTCTGAAGAATGTTTGAAGGGTTTTGGAAGAGTATTGTCTACACACAGACAAGGCAACACCAGAGTGGCTCTGGTCTGGCTAGTTTTCATCTTTGAGTTTGAATTATCACGCTTCAACCTTCAAAACATAATGACTTGGAGATAATATGCAAAGAATGATCAAACCTGGCGTCAACTACATAAACAACACTGTTTCTTCACTAATGTAACAAATGGTAGTCATGTAACAAATATTGCACCAACATTCCCAATTACAAGCATCACAGAAAGCCTTTTCACTCACGTTTGGCCTTGGAATGGGTTTCTGAGGTTTCTTAGAGCCAAGTTTCTTCATAGCATTGTAATATTTCTTCTGTTCTTCCGTCATGAAAATATCCTGACCCCCAAAGTAAAAGAAAAAAGAAAACAAGTGATCATTTTTGGAGAAAAGCCACGAGGGTTTGACCGCGCCATGCATTCCCTTCACATATCACTGAAGACAAGACGACATAAATGCATCAAAAGAACTTTCCGAAGACAATCAGCATTTTGATAATACTTATCTTTTTCTTCTGCTGATTGAAGTTGTCGATGATGACACCAATGAAGAGATTTAAGGTGAAAAATGCTCCAAGAATGATGAAGATGACAAAATAGAGATACATGTAGAGACTGGCCTCATACTCTGGCTGTTCTTCTTGCTATGAGGACAAAGATGTAGAGCAAGCAACTGGGGGTTTGTATGTGTTTCACTATTTTATTCAGTTTTTCTATGATATTACAAATTGAATCAAATAAAACGTACATTTCGAGAGTCCACCGCTGCGTACATAATTGGCATCCAGCCTTTAAACGTGGCCTGTGGAAAACACACAAGAAATTAAATGAAAAGATATATAATAAAATAATGTTCAGGTGTGGGTGAAAATGAATAATAAGCTTCCATTCATTCCATCCCTCTTTTTAGAAGATTTTGGTGGGTTCTTGAGTCCACACTAGGCATAAAACAATTGTACAGCAAGGCCACCACAATTCCATGAACCAACACGTTTTAAAAAATAAATTTCTTCATTTTCGAACGTCTATGTCTAAAGGAATCAAAAAATATTCACACCTCATCATCTCATTCAGCACCTTACCACTTGAAGAAGAGCCAGGTATCCGCTCCCAACATTGTCAAAGTTGATGGGCAGATTTCTCCACCGAAGTTCACTGCCGCCGGCAAGACACTCAGACTTATTCCGGATGTCGGCAGAGCGCATGCGCTCCTCTGAAGTAGCGTTTATACATTCCGAAAACCTTCCTGCAAAGAAGTTCACTCCCACGATGCTGAAAATTAGCCAGAAGATGAGGCAAACCAGCAGCACATTCATGATCGAGGGAATGGCACCCAGGAGAGCGTTCACAACCACCTAAAAACACACATTGATCGCATCGCTTTAGAGTTTATAAAGGATAAAAGGCATGGGATTCATTCATTTGCTTATCATTACATTTTAACTGTCCAAACCTTTACCTCAATGCTATACCAGTAAAGTCCAGTAAAACAAGGGTTCAGTTAATATGAAAGTTTTAAGGCAAAGTTTTTGTTTAGTATTATTGTTTAGCAGCGTTTAGAGCCAAAAATGCTCAAATGTCACTGAATTTCGTACACGTCAGAACTGGTGTGAACTGGTGTGTCTGATTGGGGTTTGAAAAGTGGTTGTGGCAAAGTGACTCTATAGCGCCACACATGTGAAATTTGGTGACCGTGTTGGGTATCAAGATTTAAATATATGTGATGTTAATGGCATAAAAAGTGCCTCTTTTGCTTGTGTCATACTTTAACCAATTCTCAAACTCTATCAGTCTTATCTTAAGGCATATGGGATGTTAAATTGAGAAGCTTTATTGACTTTGTTGAACTATGTGCGCACGGAGGTCGTCGAAAGATAAAATTTCATTAACAGAAAGTTGTTAATAGCTCAGCCATGCAAAGTCTGATTGGGTTCATGTTGACCACTTGTGTTAAAAACATTGTCAGTTATAGCGCCTCCTAGTGGCAACATGCATTATTCCATTTCCTGCTGTTTAATACAGCTATTTGAGGCTGTGTTTGAAGCAGACTGCAAAAAAAGAAGGATGACGTGACACGAGTCTGGCTCATACAAGTCAGAGGGCCACACGCTGCAATATATAATTTATTTAGTAATTTTAAAGAAGAATTTGAAAGCGACTTCTCTGAATTTGATCGTTGGCAGCTCTGTTCTGTGTAGCTGTCAATCACATGGTTTTTAGGGGACAATTGAACCATTGTGAACTACACAAAAATAATCTTGAGCCAAGAAAAAAGACTGCTGAAGTTTATTCCCTGTTCAGATAACTTTCAAAAATCATTAAAACCGTTTGTGTAAATGCCGTAGTTTTTGAGGAAATCATTTTTAAAGTTCAGCCTTTTCCCATAGACTTGTATTGAATGGTAATCACTCTGCAGCCAGATCCTAAGTCTCATATATATATATAGGATGGGGGTTTCCTGAACTTTACTTGTGCTTCTAATTTTTTACAGATATCCCAATGCTTGCTTAGTTTTAACCCATTATCAAAGAGACACATACTATTTAACTACTCTAACTAGTATTTTAGATAACATCTAACTATTAGTGAACTCAAAATTACTTTTCAGTCATGAAAAAAAGTCCATCTGAAATGGACTAGTTATCAAGTAGGTATTTATTTTCTGTTTTATTTCACTATTTTATTCATTTATGTAGTACTTTTTTGTTGTTTCTTTTATAAATTCTGCAAACCTCGATTAATTGTAACCCCAGCACAAATCGAATCCGAGAAAACTGAATTGACCTTTAAAAGCCTCTCAGTTCAATTCTAAATGACGCACAAGCCGCTGTGAGTCTGGTAAAAATGCAGCATGACCTTTGAAGAATTGCTGTGAAGCCCCAGGATTAATGCTTACTGTAAACAGACAAAGACAAAAAGAAACTAAAACACGGGTTAAAAGGCACTCAGCACCAGTGACATGCATCCGGAGCGCTTCATGAGATTGTCGATACACAGAGAAGTGAGATGCGGAGAGGGCTGTGATAGCCACGTGAGGGGGAGCCATGGCTGCATCACGTTCATTTGGAAAGCGTTTAGTCAATAGACGCTCTATCGATTTTTCTGAGCTTATTATATAAACTACACGTCAATGCTTCCAACAACCACAAGCTTGGATTTGGTTCTGTGTTGACCGGACACAAGATTATGTCACAGTAATGACCCCATCTGACATATCTTGAACTGCATGTTACATGAGAAGACAAAAGTGCTAAATGAAAGCTCTCTTATTTAAACCAAAAATACCATTGGAATTCAAATAAACACTATATCATTTGAATTTATGGTTCATAATCATTTATTTCTATGATGGTAAAATATTGTCAGCATTTCCACCATGCTTTTCATTTTACTGTGAGGGAAAAAAAGTCAATATTTTTTCACGCAATAAAATATATTGAAAACTATTGTTGTTTCTAGGATTTCATGATTTGAATACATTTTAATGTTTTTGTCTTGAAATCCGGACAATAAAATCAAATTTAAATGTTGATCCCTGATTGCATTGAAGCTAAGAACATTTGTGGATTCAGTGCATGCAATGTAAAAAAAGGGAATGTTTCTTACGCTCCTGATTGGGAGAGAGTTAAATTTATACATTGTTTGACATAAATATAAGCAAAAAGGGTTGTACTAGGTTTTTCTCCTAGTAAACAGAGGTACTTTTTTTCACTTTAAAGAGCATGCACCAGAGCTTGATCCAGACCAGTCCAGGACTATAACCTTCTGTGTAATAACTTAATAATGCAATTTGTGACATGTTTGTAGTGATCTTTCAAGACATTTAAGCTAAGAACATCAGCGAATTGTTTGATTAATATTAGGATGTAGAATATAATCCAGTCACTAGGGGGCAGCGATGACATTTGTGGATGTAATATTAAAGAAGGAGACTCTTCTCGCACTCCTGAGTTGGAGAGAGTTATTTTTGTAACATGGAATAGGCTTTTCTGCTCAAAAATGGAAAATAAAAATGGAAAATAAAAATTGCTCAGAATTTTTTGCCTCTTTTTAAGAGCATACACCACAACTTGATCCAGACCAGTCCAGAACTGTAAGCTTCTGTGTAATAAAGTCCAGATGCAATTTGTGACATTTTTGTATTGATCTCTGAATACATAAAAGCTAAGATCGTCAGGGAATTGTTTGATTTGTATTAGGATGTAGAATATAATCCTGTCAGGGGCACGGTAACATTTGTGGATTCAGCGCATGTAACTTGATCGCTTGATCCAGACCAGCCCAGAACTGTAAGCGTCTGTGTAACATTGTGGTTTGTTTTGGAAATGTGGTGAAACAAGATTATTTTAGTTTCAGGTCACAGAAATTGCTCATTTGGAGTGAATTGCTCAAATAACACATTTTTTTGTTATACCTTCAAAATCCTGATTGAAACTCATGTCTTAGATATTTTGGTCCATATATAGGGAAACATTGCCCACATGAAGCTACTTTACCCTCATTCCTTCGAAGCGTGAAAGAGCTCGGAGCGGCCGGAAAGCTCTGAGTGTTCGGAGGGTTTTGATGGCGCTCAGCTCTGAATACTGCAGGGCGTTGGCCACCAGGCTGATCAGAGAGACCTGCCCACAGACAGACAGGGCTCATTAAGAGAAGCACAAACTCGATTCCCTTCCTTCCTGCTCCTTTTACTAGGAAAATGGATTTTAAAGGCACAAATGAATAGTTCCCTCACAAAGCCATTATACAAAATGTCCATTCTGTCTTAATCTCTCTTGATGCTATAGCTAATATTGCTTTGCTATTGTTAACGTTTCCCAAATCACCCCAAGCATTGCACTAAGGCAGACTATGCAAACTATGCATCAAGCAGAATGAGGAAAGTTCAAACAAAGCTTCATTTGAACGTGGCATACTGAAATGTATTCCAGTGAAAGTTGGGCACAATGATTTGCAGGAAGCCTCTACTGTTATATAACTGTGCCAATTCTATTGTAGCTGTAAATAAACCAAAATTAAATAAACCAACCTACATCAACAATGATAAAATCCAGCCAGCACCAAAGGCTGGTGAAGTACTTGGCAAATCCATATGCGACCCACTTCAGCAGCATCTCCAGGATGAAAATGTAGGTAAAAACTTTATCAGCAAACTCCAGAATGGTCTTAACAGTCTTCCTTGTGTCCAGATAAATGTCCTCGAAAGCCTGAACAAAACATGATGGATGTTAAAACTCTGATGCAAAAACACAAGAAAAAATCTAGCAAAGAAATCAAACAAAGGAAATATTTTTTTTGACTTTTGATTAGTTATTAATTTCTTAATGTGCAAAAACATGCAGCACATGTAGCTGTTGAGTAACACACAGTAATCCTGATTATTTGATTAATTCGTTATTTCCCATATATTTCAGTTCATTTAATCCTGTATATTCCGGATATTTGCAATATCCTTCTGTTAATCCCTGTATATTCCCATCAATTGCCAAATATTTGTATAAATTCCCACATATTCCACTTTATTCCCCTAAATTCCTGTATATTCCTGTTATTTCCCAAATATTCCTGTTAATTTCCATTTGTTCCAGTTTATTCCCTTTAATTCCTATATATTCCTCTTGATTACTGTATATTTCTGTATTTTCCAGTGTATTTACATGAATTCCCGTATATATTCTCATAATTTCCCATATATTCCTGTTAATTCCAATATATTCCCATTGATTCCTGTGTATTCCTGTAAAATCTCATATGTTCTGTGAATTCCAATCAAAAGTTTCCGGAAAACTACTGAAATTTTGTAACCCTAATCAGGATTCCTGAAAATACCATTGGGCACTCATCCATCAGAACTGACCTAACCATCCTCAAGAAATTGAAATTTGCAAAATTGAACATTGGATTGTAGCATGGTTTTCCTCACCAGAGCACCACTGCTGAGCAGAATCATGAACACGATGAAGGTCTCGAACCAGGTGTGCTCCACAATGTTATAGCAGGTCTGTCTGAGGAGCCACCAGTTTTTCCAGAAGCCCTTCTCCATGTCCACTTGACAGCAAGAGCACTTATGAATGCAGCCTGAGAAATAATTAACAATAAAACATTTTACTACTGTAAAGTTCTGGAATCTGGTTCGTTTGACACCAGTCTCTAGTGGTCATGTGGTGAACTGCAGCTTCATTCACTTTGACTTGAATGAGACAGTGTTGTAAGCAATGCTAACATTTGATTAAACTTGTTGCAAGTGACCTTTAAAAGGAACATGTGCTAGTCTTTGGCGGTCTCTCAGAGAACCAGCCCTTTTATTGAAGGAGCTTCAAGCTAGCTCTAAAAATTTACTATTTGCAGTGCATGAAGGGTTTTCGATGTGGGCCGTCTTCTATTTACCGCTAAACTTAAGTGACCAGATGATTAACTGCAAATTCACTCACGTATCTTTTGTCTTCAAGAGGGAGACATTTGGTCAGAAAAGACCTAATGCCAATAGTCAAATATTTTGGGTGCCAATTTATTCTCTAACTACTTAAGAACCTATGTTGCGTCGACAATCTTTCTATCACCTTGTGTGAAACAGGCTTCTGGATATGCAGACTCCTCAAAGTCTAAGTCTAAAGCATCTTCTCCGTCTTTCCCGAAGTGTCTTAGGTCAGCGGTGCTGCCTTCTGAAGAGCTGGACGCCATATCAGACATTTTCTGCAAGAGGTGATGACATCAAATGTTACCATGGCAACTGGTGATACACGAGCACTGTAAATGGTGATACATGAGCATAAATCACACATTTCTGCTGAGTCACAGAGCAACGTTTTCTGGGAGTCAAAGGCAGTATCTTAATATTATTTAAGTTATTTGGATTATAATATATAATATAATTATCTTTATATTATATTATCAAATTATTATCTTTATATTTGGACAAAAAAAATCAAAACACTCTATGACTTTCTGATTAATATCAGCATTATGTAGTGGAATGGCACCACAACCGATTCAAAATGGGTGAGAACAGATGGTTTGAGATGTTGCTGAAATTCTATTCATTTTCTATTCATTTTTTAATGATTATACACTCATCTGCCACTTTATTAGGTATTCCTAGCTAGCATCGGGTTGGATCCCCCTGGCCTTCACAACTGCTTTAATTCTCCATGGCATGATTTCAACAAGGAACCGGGAACATCCATGGCATCCGTTGTGGTCTTCTGCTGCTGGGGCCCATCCGCTTCAAGGTTTGACATGTTGATGCTCTTCTGCAGACCTCGATTGTAACAAGTGGTTCTTTAAGTTACTGCTGGCTTTCCATGACCTCAAACCAGTCTGGCCATTCTCCATGGACCTTCCTGGATATTTTCTCTTCATCGGACCAATCGCTGTAAACCCTAGAGATGGTTGCGAGTGATAATCCCAGTAGACCAGTTAATGATTGAACAGGTGTACCTAATAAAGTGACCAAAGAGTGTATACTTTATGACAGCGGTGGGCAAAGTCATTCCTGGACATCCGCAGTCCCTCCCGGTTTTTGTTCCAACACTGCTTCAGTGCAGACACTGGCAGCTTTGAACAAATCAAGGAGAGCTTCATTGGTAGAATCAGGTGCGTTTCATGAAGGTTGCATCTAAACTGTGCAGGGCTGCGACCGTTCTTTTCTACATCTGCTTTATGAGAAACAAAAAGGCTAAAATACCTGGAGAAATGACATATTTTACAGCAGCTATTATCATGTTCCTGTTCATAAAATCTCAAGCTTTAAATTGCGCTGAATGTGTCAGTGGAAAACTCGTGGTCAAGCTTCTCTCCGGTGGGGTTAATTGCAGTAAGTGCACTGTGGATTACGTCAACACGCAGCCTGCCCCATTACGAAGAAGAGGTCAAGGAACATCAGTTTTCAGATTGCATTATCTGCCATTTAAGAGCCGAGTGTGAATGTTAGTCTCATGATAACATGCGTATAGGCTTTCTGCAGGGAATCCAGTGTTTGGTGGTCTGCTCCATTTGTGGTTTTGTAAGCAAAACCAGTTAAAAGCATTTTTTTTATTTTACTACGAACCACACAGCTGCTACTTCTTCAACTTCCGTGGCATCAAGGATGTCTCTGTACGATCTTTCTTAAATCACTATTGCTACAATATTATATGTAAAGTTTTGCTGATTTTCTTGCAGCCCTGTCCTTTTTGTGTAAAGAAATGATTTCTTTCTCAGATTTCGTGACATTTTTCTTCCATGGGGAGTAGGGCTGGGCGATATGGACCAAAAGTCATATCCCGATATATTTAGGCTGAATATCGATATACGATATATATCCCGATATTTTTATCAAAAAGTGAGAGCAATTGTTTAGTCACAGTCAAACCCAAATATGACATTTCACAAGTAGTTTTATTTAAACTGGCCGGATGAAATAATACACAGCTGTTCCCTTGTTTTTGGGAATAAAACATAAATATATTTGAATACGCAAATAAAATATAAAAATCTAAAGTTTGTATAATGCTGTACATTCATAAATTATTAAAATATTCAATGCTGTAAGCAACTTAGGCGATTGCATTCTTTTAAACTTTTTAAACAATATTTATAGTTTTACAATGTGTTACAAGTAAATTTGACATCTACGCGGCATATAAGCAAAAATAAAATTAAAACTTTTTCACGAGTAAACATTTTATGTGAACTCTCATTGGCTTAGTCTGTGTAATCACGTGATTGAATGCGCGTTCACGCAAGAGGGGAGTCGGAATCTGCCGGGGAGTCGAAATATGGCACAACAACGGTAAACCGCGGGAAAATGAAGCTTGAAGGGAGCTTTGTGTCGGGGCTGGAGCTTTTGCGGGTAGCGCTTGGCTTGCAGCTGGGGCCTCGGCAGCGCGCAGTTTCACACACTCTTCATACTGCAGTTTGTGCCACTGTTTTAGATGGTGAAAAAGATTTGTAGTGCTTCCACCCCTGGCTGTAACTTCTTTATGGCACTCCCTACATATGACATGGTTTTGTTTCTCATCAGAAACTTTGAATCCGAACCATCTCCATATTACTGAGCCGCTACTTTTTTGTTTACCAACTAATTTCTCCGCATGCTCAGCAGATGTTGTTGCTTCCTCCATGTTTGTTGAAGAGTGCCGGCGGATTGTCTGCCCCAGAGTCCAGCCCCTCCCCTCTCTGTGCCTGAAAGAGGAGGGGCGTGGCCAGGGGCGCGCGAAGTAGTGCTGAGAGCTCCGGGTTAAAGCAGTTTGCTGGAGCAAGGCTCACAGCGCAGTTTGAACTACGCAGCCTATATCGATATATGCGATATGGTCAAATTTCATATCTCGTTTAAAAATATATCGATATATTTTTTATATCGATATATCGCCCAGCCCTAATGGGGAGTCATTGCTGACAGCATGACATGGGAAGGGCTTTTCTTTAATGCTGGTTTTATAGAGAACTTTATGTAGATTAACCTAAAGTTTAATGGTTGTCTTTTATTTTGCTTGTGTCAGCGGCAGCATGACACCCTCTCATACTACTTTCTGAAAGATCCACAAATGGCAAACTTCCACAATCAAGACATACTAATTATTTTAATAATTACATAAAGTGATTATTTGTCCTTTATTAATAATCGCTCTCATGCACCTAATAAAAATTAGACGAAGGCACTGAACCATCACCCAACAACATAAGGTCGGTTTATCAGCAGGTGTCTGTATTTGATGTCATTTTGCTTTTTCTTGTAAATTTATACAGGAGTTTTCCTAAAATAACCAACGGCAGACTATAAAGTGCAATTCAGCACTTACATCAACCAGTGTAGTCGGTTTGAAGAACCATTATTCATTATTCAAGTCAAAGTAACCCCAAGCCTCAAACGTACCTCTTTATCCTCTTCAGTGTCTGAAGAAAGACTGCTGAAATCCTCAGTGTTGAGACATTCGAAATCCGACTCCTCGGGAGCGATCGGTACACTGACCGTCAAGCTCGGGTTGCTAATAAAGTTGTCCGTGTCACTATCCAGGTATGCTCCTCCAGCCCCCTTCTCTAGCTCGATCGTGGTGTGATTGGAGTTATCGCTCAGTCCCTTGCAGTTGTCCATCCCATTTCCGCCTACAGACTTCCCCTTCTTTCTCTTCCTTGTCAAACAGCCGCTCCTGAAGAAACTCTGAAGGCAGGATTTAACCAAAGCGAAGCCTTTCTTGATTCGGCCGACAGCAATCTGCAAGTTGTTCTTTTCACCCTCGTCCTCGCTGACTGCAAGGTTATCGGCGCTAAAAGAGCTGAGCAGCAGAGCCAGGAACAGGTTCAGGACCTTAAAAGTACAGAAGGAGAAATTTGTCTCAACATATCTCAACAAATGCAGTGCTCAGCATAAACGATGAGAACAAATTCCAAACTTTTTTGCTATTTTGAACACTTACTTAACTCCATAACATGACATGAACTACATCTAGCATTTTGTACAATCACTGTGATTTTTAAGGACTGCATTAAGTCTCCTAGGCATGGAATGAACAAGTTCGCAGCATCTATCATCAGGTAAAGTATCTTTTAATAAAAATCAAAAGTCTTGTTTCTGTTCCTTCGTTCCTCTCTAAACATATTGTTCCGTTTTCGGTTCAGGTGAAAAAAAATGTTACTAGTTAACAACAGATTATGAAAGAAAAAAATGATTTTTGTCATATTTGAGACATAACCTAAAATACGCCAAGGCAGTAGAAAAAATATGTTGATACCTAAAAAAACATATTGTGAAACCTATTGTCTCATTGATTTCTGAGATAGAACAGGGAATACAATGCAAACAGGAAGTTACATCACAAACAAGTTACATAAATAAATGAGCCCAACAGCGTAATGTCCTTTTTCTCTCCAGATCTTGTGGGAGACACTCTCTCAGGGTCCCTCCTCCCCCCGTCTTGCTTGTTCTCAACACAGCATGTGTTTAGCTGATTGCGTATTTAACATTTAAGTTAAATATGGCCACATTTTCGGTTAAATATTCTTATAACTTGCTTTCAGAGTTTTCTGACTTGATTTTGAATTAATATTTAGTAACCCTATTCAATTACTCTTCAATAGCGCATCTCTGTTTATCTTCAGAAACATATTACAACATTATTAAATATTTGCATGTTAGGTTTTGAAAGGATCAATATTTGCAGTAATGTTAACATTAGCAAGCTTAGTAACTTCAGTTGCTTATGGAATGTTTTAATGTCAAACTCTTCATTCAAACACATTTTTGTTTCTACTTTTAAAATATATATTTTCGAATGCCTGATAAAATATATTGTATATAGTGTAATAGGTTAGCTGGCATTAGCTAGCATATGCTACTTTCCCAATAAGGTTTCTGTTCTGAACGGTTCAAGTTGATTACTTTTTTTTCTTTTTTGTTCCTGAAAAAAATTCTTTCATTTCTGGGTTTCATTTTCATTCCATGAACCCTACACACACCCCTTACAATTGATTGGCTACAACTGTGTTTCAACTGTCTACAAATCCTGCTTTTTCCCCAAAATGCATGGTTTTCAAGAGTTTTTATTATTTTATCAATTATTCAAATCATTTGAGATTTTCAAAAACACTTTTGCCAAAAGGAAGTACACATACCACCAGATTCCCGATCACCATGACCATCATGAAGACAGTGAGGCACAGCGGCTGTCCTGCCACCTGCATGCAGTCCCACATGGTCTCAATCCACTCCCCACACAGCACCCTAAAGACGATCAGGAACGAGTGGAAGAAGTCGTTCATGTGCCAGCGGGGCAGCTTGCAGTCCGCAGAGATCTTGCACACGCACTCGCCGTAGCTCTTTCCGAAGAGTTGGGTTCCCACCACAGCGAAGATGAAGACGATGATGGCCAGAACCAGAGTGAGGTTGCTCAAGGCACCCAGTGAGTTGCCAATGATTTTGATGAGCATGTTCAGAGTCGGCCAGGACTTTGCTAGCTTGAAGACCCTCAACTGTGACAATGGTGAGCATAGGAGAGATGGTAGGTTACAGTCTGAAATGGAACACTACATGGAACTTTCTAAGAATGCGGTTGCTACCTATAGAAAACATTGTAAAGTGCACGATTACAATACAATTTTTAGGAATTTAGTTTTGTTATGAAGTGCACCCTGTAAGACATGTTATATTATTTAGAATGCTGGACAGCACTTATTGTCACCGTTAGTCACAACAGGCACCATTTTAATATTAGACCTTTTCAACTCAATAAAGATTTGTGATATAAGTTAAATATATATAGTTTTTGAGGATTGGCGGCCATTTAAAAAAAAATCTAAACATTTGCTATTTTGTAGGAATTTGCATGAATTTCTGTTATTTTTTAATGTATTTTAAGACTAGGCAGATGTTTTTAAAAATTTACAAATTAAAACTAAAATCATAATGTTAAATGACCTCTATATATATTATATATATTAATTATATTAATATAATTATTTTGTATTTCTTTATCCTGCTAACAAGTGAATCCGCATGCAACAATACGTAGGTTTACCAATTTGTCTGTGTCAGATTCGAATGAGAAAATCATAATATTTACACTTAAACTTTGACAAAACAAACATTGTACAGATGCTTCAAGAAAGCCCAATATTTTTAAAATAATATCATGCAGTAATATGAGTCGTTACTTATTGTTCACACTGGATAAAAGTAGTTTTCATGCCATTTTCATGCTATTAGTCTGGAGCGATCCAATCCCAGAGCAGTGAACAGAATGCATAGCAATGGAATTAATGAGGCATGACGTACAGAAATGCAACTGGATTAATCTGGATTTATGATACAAGTGCTTACCAGTCGAAATGGCCTCAGAAACCCAATTCCAGACAACACGTTTGCCAGACAAAGCTCCAGAAGACTCAAGGTCACAATAATGCTGTCGAAGATATTCCAGCCTTCCTGAAAGTAAGTGTATGGGTCCAGCGCAACGACCTTGAATATCATTTCTGCTGTGAAGATGCCTATGAACACCTGTTGTGGCAAAAAACTGGTTAGACCTAAAAAGACCAATTCTTCAACTCTATCAGAATTATTAAGCTCAAATGGACTTTATTTTTACATTTTTTCCTGCCATTCTGCAGGTTTAACCAATTATAGCACATATAACTGAAATCCAATTTTAAGAGTTACCTTAGAACACATGTTTGCATTGACACAATATTAAAAAAAGAGGAATATAAGTTCCAATCAAAGATAAACTCTTAAAAGTTTTTTTTACCAAATTGCCAGTGACAAGCATGTTACTGTACGACGCTTCCATGGGGTAACACTCCATGGCCATAAACACTGTGTTTATCACAATGCAAATAGTGATGAAGAGGTCTGCGAATGGGTCCATCACGATCATGTGGACGATCTTCTTGATCTTCAGCCATGACGGGCTGCAGTCCCATATCAGATAATTTTCTGCAAACTCAAACCACCTCTCCACACACTGCTGCTTCCAGGCTTCGGAACCTGCCACGAGGATAAAAAATGGTAACTTTCAATGAAACGTAACACAAGGTGTTGTGTGAAGCTTAATATTTATCGGGGGAAATGGTGATGTCATCTCCAATTTGCATAAATATCATGAAGTGCTTGAAAAAAAAAATTCTCGCTTTTTTATGCTAAATAAATGATGGGTAACTTCAATTTCACCTCTGATAATATGAAAGAAATATGCAAATATTAAAATATTTTTTAAAGTGTTAAAAGGCTGGACTACTTTGAGTTGGATGAAAATAGGAATTCCAATCATTTAAGGCCACAACTAAAATACTTCCCGAGAACAGTGCACCAGATCGAATCACGTGCATGAGATTGTAATTCTTATTTCAAACACTTAAAAGAACAGATTGTGAAATTTGGGTTTGCGATGAGAGCTAATAAAGTTGCTAAAAGTCTCCAAAAGCCCAGACAAAAACGTAAAAAACGTCACTACGGGGTCTGAAATGTTGCTAAATTTAGCAACAACATTACTAAGTTGAAAGACTGAGAGGGTGAGGGACAGGAAGGGGAGGGGTAATGAGTGGGAGGGGCTAATGGTTTGTGGGGGATGGGGAGCCCCTCCTTTGAATAGGAGGGTAAACACTGCAGACTCTCAAGTCTTCCTTAAAGGCTTTCCACGGGTTTTATGACAGTGTTTTTTGGAATTTTTGAGCATTCTTCCAGAAGTATGTTTCCAGGGAACATACACCAATTCCAAAATTTCCAGAGACCGCTTCGCTGTTACATTGCAAGATGGAGATGCTTTATTCATCACTCCAGTTTGATTTGTTTCCAAAACGCGACACACGCCATTAAAACAAAAATGTTGGGTTCCAAATCTGAAGTGTATATCTGACAATTTTCAAAAGTCCATAATCATTTTTCCAAAAAACACAATGTTTGGCGTTTAATGCTGTCTTGAGTTGCCTGTTTTATTACGAAACGTGATAAACGCCAGTCTAGCTTTTTTCACAAAAAGCCATAACTCCATTAAACCAAGCACAGGGCAACCAACAGCACAACACACAGTACGTCGTGTTAAAAAGTACACTTTGGAGTAAGAAAAAGAAAAACCATGAATAATTTGCAATTAAAAAAAATTCCTGCTATGCAAATGATTCAATATTTTGCACAGTTCCATTAAAAAAGTTGTTATAATGATGCCTTGGATTTATCGCATTTTGGAAGAAAAAAATACTAATCTTAAAATATGTCTTTAAAAATCAATTCAAATTGTTTGATATTTGTATGACTTTGAGATGCTTTATGAAAACTTCCATGCTAAAGAAAACACATTTTTCTCAAATGTTTTAAAATAAATCTTCCCACCTTTACTGTTCTAGACTGCAGTCCTGGCACATCAGAGCATCAAGGATTTGTGTTGCACTTGGTGATATTTGTCTTGAGTGCAGCTGATTGTCTTGGAAAACAAATCCAAGATCTCTGTGGCTCTTTCTTGACCTATTATGATTTTTTTTGGTCTGTAGCAGTTGCTGACCATTGCAGACATGGTATCTGCTCCTGTGTGATTCTACATGGCCTACTACTTTGTGGATGAGTTGCAGTCCCTCTCAACTACTTCCACGTGCAGTCTGCAATACTTGATTCCGGTTCAGTGATGGCTATTGGTCACTTCTGACCATAAAGTGTATATTAACTATGGAATCAGTAACATTTCCTACTGATTCTTCATCATGGGGGGTTGACTTTTTTCATTCTGTAACGAGAAGGTTGTAAACTACAATCTTAGGGTTTCTTACTCTCTGCAGGGTTGTTGTTGGCACTTGCAACACTCAGCGCTCTCTGTCTCAAAGCCTGATCACGAAGAAAAGCCTTGGAGTAGCTCTGAGAATCACATCTGCGTCTGGATTCTTCATCAGAGTCAAACTGTTAAGAGATCAGATTGACAGTAAATCATCCTGGGCTTTATTACAGACCTTGCAAGTCGAGATTTAATGACCTTCACGTTTTTCAGGGTTCTAAGCCAACAACAAAAGCTTATATTCGTTGTATGTTCTTGCCTCGACTCATCGAAAGATGTTTTATAGTACCTGTGTATTATTTAACCCAAATAAAAGGACAAATGGACGAGTATCACTTGGAAAATCTGATAAAGTTATCATAGTAAAGAGAAAATACAAAATGTCTTGAATTTTAAGAAAAATATTAAAATATTGAACCACTTAGAAGACTAAAATGTGATGCATTGTTACACTAATTCAAACAAACAATGCTCAAATGAATAGCTTTAGTTGCTATTTAAAAATTATCTATTTTTTATCTTTTAGTTCCTTTAAAATAGTTACACCTGCCCATTTTCTTTATTGCCATTTAGGCTCACAGGGTGCTTCTGGTGCCCATCTCCAGCTGACTGGCAATACATTGGGTTAAAGACAAGGTACATCCTTGACATGCCACAAACTAACAAAGATAAAATAAAAGACAAGACAACGTTAAAACTGCATCCGATGCATCACAAGCCTTTCAGTAAAAACAAGTATTTACAAAATGTGCATTTGCCAGTGGAATCAGGTCTTTCATTAACTTGAAGTTAAACTGTAGAGGGCTGTGGCATCATCATAAATGCATGCAAGATAATTAATCTCATACGCTGCATGCTTATATTGAATAATAATAAATATAACTGCAAGCAATGATCCACGGATCCAAGCAGACACCAGAATAAGAACAAGAAACAGGAGCAACTAGATTTAATTTCACTAAATATGGCATTTTGCTAAAAAGAATGTTTACTATTTTGGTGGAAAAGTTTTCAAAACGCTGTAAATTAGGGATGACATATCATTTGTATCACATGGGCTCAAGCTTTCAAAAGTTGTTAAAAATGTAATGACCGACCTTCTTCTGCTTATTGAGGACATTAAAAATTAAACATGGCAAGTTTTGTGATTATACATTGCATTGAATGCATTTGAAAAAGCAGAAAAAGTTCAAAATGGCCGACACCCAAAATGGCAAAGGTTTGAAGATCCAAATTCATGGCAGCAAATTTGTATCATTTTAGGACAAACAGCCTTAGAAAACTCAAAAGTTATTTTAATATCTCCTGACGACTAGGGGGGGCATTGTGCAGAAACTGTACAGGAATTTTACCGTCATGTTTTTAAAATAAAACGAGGATGTTTTGAACTGATACTATCCCTACTAGTATTTAAATAAGGGAAAAAGAGGCCGGATTTTTAGCAGATTCTAGACTTCACACAGCGTTGTGAGGTAAGCAATCTTTAAATCCAAATTTCAAAGGATGCACAACCTGAATTGGGACACAGAAAATCAACAAAAAGGATGTCTTGCCGTGGGGTAAGTTCCTACTTTGACGCTGTAGGAATACGTTGTAGCATTACAATGCATTAATGGCCTGATTTCATTGCATCCGAAATGTTGTTTTGATCATTCTAAATTTCCTTCGGTCTGCCATCAAAGTTGTTTGGGATCATCTCTTCCCAAAACTGTCTCAACCAGCAGCCAAAGAGCCATCTCCCACCTCCAAAAGCAAGATCACATGACTGCGCATATTGCGTTTTGTCGACGTGTTCTAAGATGCAAGTAGGTTATCAAATACGAAAAAGGGCCTAACGCAACAACAATTTTCTTTGGATATTTGTTGCTGCCAGTTTTTCAAGAGGTGAAGATTTGTTCTCTTGGACTCGCTGGATGGAAGCGCAAATTATTTATCCAATATTCCAGTTTTGGTTGTCTTCAATTTTTGGCAAATTCTAGAGAGGGAATTTGTGACATAAGCGGTCTTTAAATCCATATTTCGAATGACGCAGAACCTGGATTGGGACGCAGCTATAGTTCAAAGAAAAAGAACAGCGTACATTCCTTCTTCGAATCTGTGGGAATACACTGTAGTCCGAGTAATTATCTGACAACTAATGTAATATATTTAACATTACTTTCAGTTAAAATGTTTAAAATAAATGATGAAAAGAGCTGAAAGCAAGCTCTGAACAAAGTCCCATATTTTTCATGTCAAAACAGTTCCTCAATAATTCACAGTGTCTCAAGTTACAAGTGAACATCAACCAAAGCACTCAATCTTTAAATAAATGCATGCCAGTTCAACAGAAAATACAGAGTTCAGTCAAAAAAATACAAATTCTGTCCTTATCTTATCTACCCTCCGTTGTTCCGTTTCATTCTTTAGATGAGCAGCAGAAGATATTCTGAAGAATTCTACTTGAATGATCGTCAATGACAGAATTTGAATTTTTGGGGTTTAGGGTTAAAGAACAAAGAAGACACAAATTAAAGTCAAACGGAAAAAAAATATTTGAGTGCACAGTAATCAAAATAAATCCCGATGATGGCAGCACATGCAACGTGCATCATTCTTTCCTTACACAGGAATCCTCAAACGTGGCTCTTTTTTGAAACACTTCGGGCGTGCTCAGGACCCCGATGGGCGAGTTGGGTGTCGATGAAACCCCCGTAACCATCACCATGCCATTGCTGTCCACCACGTATCGAGCTTTCCCAGTGGATGGCAGCAGGAGTCGAGGAGTCAGGCTGGTCTTGCTGAGGGTGCTGTAAAGACGCCCGGGCCGGGTGGGGAGGAACAGAGAGTCTCTGCGAGCGCCCGTCTCCTCAAACATGCTGCGCTCGTCATCAGCATAGTGGTTTTCAGAATGGACTCTAGCACGGAAACTGAAGACGCTTGCTTTGCTGTCTCGACGCGGGGAGAAGAATGAACCCTGAAAACTCAGAGGGGACTGAAGAGAATGTTTCAAATCATCTCAAGCTGTTGACGAAAGGTTGCATGCTACAGTAGCTAAGGCCATCGTTCCTTGGGAACAAGATATGGGGATGCAAAATAGATATTTTACAATTAAATTCAAATAAAAAGACAAACTCCAAACAAAACAAACCTGCTATTCCATCTCTCCACCCATCAATGCATGTCCTTCAGTCATTACAATGAAAAGCTCTTGTTTTTGATTCATTTTTTGACATATTAATAAAATTGGGAGCACTAATATGTACAAGTCTGCATCTTGTTAACAATAAATACATAAAAAAAATGCATTTTCCCAACAAAGGCATTCTCTAACCTGACGCGGGGATGTGCGGGACCCTTGTGAGCGTCGGATGTTTCTATCGATTCCAAAACGGAAGCTGGGTTTCCGTTCAAGTCCCTCCTTCCCCAAATCCTCCTCTCTCTCTCCTTCCCCCTGGTGCTGTCTCTTCTTCTTCCGGTTCCGACGTTCTTTTGCACTTTTTGAGTTGAGTTTCGAAGCATTGGAGGAGCTGTCTGTTTTTTCTCCACTGAGCCCATCACACTTAGACTCCTCGGCTGCGGCCTGGTAGCCAATCAAAAGAAAGTGTATTTCTTTAATCATAAACACACATTACAGAAAGTGTTTTCCATTTCATTCATGTTTCAAATTCCGAATTTATTCAAACACAAGAAATTATGCTTGAATCAAAAATGTTTTATCTAGGGAATGGAGTTTGATTCAAACTCTGGTCATTTGCAGGGTTTTCTCTACCTAACCTCTCCTCCCAAATCTGCGCTGTGGTGCGGTGGAAACCTGAGCCCGTAAACGTTTGCCAACCTTTCCCCTCTCTCTACCCGCATCTGTCTCTGCCCATTATATAAATGGCCAAGGCCAAAATGTTGTTGAGCACATGGCACTTTTAGTTGAGCACATGGCTTTCTTCTGTTTTCACATGTCATGTGCTCTCCTGTTTATTAATATTTTAGATTTATTCATGTTTATATTCTTATGTCTGTTCTAAACTATGTCTGTCCTTTCATTCAGTAAAGTGATTCCTCCCGTATTGTGAATGTTGTGAAAAGTATGCGCTATTCCGATTATCTGGGGTTTTCTCTACTACTGCTTGAATATGCTGCACTGCCTGCCTTTCTCAAACTGACCTACATGAAGACACTGTTATAGAATATTATTTTAAACTAAGTATGAAGTCTCTGAAACCAAGGTTAAAAGTATTTAACAGAAAATGTGGCTTTATTTAGTGTAAACATTGTTCAGCTAAACACAGCACTGCTACGAAAGAAAGCAAGAGAAGTGTGAGGAAAGGGGAAAGCCAGGAGAGAGAGAAAGTGCCATAAGAGGGCAAATGTTTTTGAGGAACTTTATTCAAAGAGCTTGTCACTTCCTGTTTGTGATGTAACTTCCTGTTTGTGTTGTATTCCCTGTTCTGTCTCAGAAATTAACCAGACAATAGTATTATAAATATTTTTGACAAGCTGTATTAGTTCAAAACCATTTAGAAAGCTTTGTTTTGGGAAATCTTTGAATTAGAATTGGCTCCAAAGGTAAACGAAGTAAACTCCAGGATCAATAAAAACTGAAAGACTCCACAGACCCGAGCTTCCTCCTCTTGTCTCATGATCTGGTCAAGCATGGTGCTGAACTCCTCCTCTTTCTTCAATGCTTCATCGATTGTGGCTTGATTCTGTTCATCATACGCCATTGCAACCACAGCCAGGATGAGGTTCACCAAGTAGAAGGAGCCCAAGAAAATGACCAGCACGAAAAATATCATGTACAGTTTTCCTGCCGCCCGAAGAGTCTGCGAGTGCACAATTTAAAAAAGTAAACATCTCTGAAGTTTAATGTTATAGTTTAGGTCACATAGCCAGAATATATTCTATAACTGCAACAAATGCAGAGCCCACCTGCTGATAAAGATTCTCCCAGTAGTCTTGTGTCATTAGTCTAAATAAGGACAGGAAAGCCCACCCGAACGAATCAAAGCTTGTGTAATCATAGTCAGGGTTGCGACCTGCCTTTATACACACATAACCTTCTGGACACTGCCTGAAATGCACACAAAATGAGAAAATGAGGGTCAATAGTGCACTCCATGACAATCCAGTTGGTCTGAGGATCTCAAAGAAGACTGATATTTGTTTTAAAAAAATGATCAAATTATTCTATATAAAAATTTAACTGGTACATGTTTCTCACCCAGCATCACTAGCTTTCCCGCAGATCAGTGCATCCTTTTTTCCTGATAAGAAATAATGGTTACCTACAGAAAAGAGAGAAACCAACATTGTTTCCAAGGCCTCACTCTCGCTCTTCTATGTTGCAACTTTTATTTCAACTCTTAAAGTAATGAGCAGATGCCGAATACCAGCAGTGAAGTGTGGAATCCAGCATTGTATAAAAAGCTTACGTGGTGTTATTAAAAATATTTTTTATTGAAACCAATTAATAAAGTGTAAGCGTAAAAATTAAGAGAATATAAAAATAGTGCATGAAATTGTCAAAAATTAATGTTATAGTTAAAATTAATTTTAACGTATCGTTATAATTTACAAGCACAGTGTAAAATAGTCAGAGCAACTATAAAAAACTATTTAAAATACACTGCAATTGTAAAAATACAAAGGATTGTGTTGAAACGCAGTAAAATATGTTGTAAGTGTCAAAGTGACACTATATGCGTCTTTAAAAAGCCCTTTAATTGTAAAAATACACCACAAAAAGTAAGAAACAAAATACTTTTATAACAAACTATGCAAAAGTGTATAAAATGCATTTTAATTGTAAAAAAGTTACATTGCATGTTATTTAAGGATTACATTAAAAAAAGTACACTGTAAGAGTGCATTAATTCTGTAATAAATAACTGTATTAAAAATACACAAATGTAAAAAACGTGATTTTTATAAAAAAGTGATTTTATAAAAAACATTTAAAATATGACTGTATAAGTCAGATTTGCACTGTAAGAGTGTACAAAATACACCGTCATTGAAATAAGATATCTTATGAAAAAGATATTTTATAAAAAAAATTAATAAATAAATAATAAACTATTGAAAATACACTGTAAAAGTGTTTACAATTACCCTCTAAGAGTTTGGAAATACACTATAAAATGTAAAAAAACAGAATGATTTGATTTCAAACTTTCGAACAGTACACTGTTAGGAGTCAAATTTGCACTGTAAGAGTATATAAAAATGCACTGTAGTTGTCAAAATGCAAAAAAAAAAAAAACTATAGAAGTCTGAAAATGACATTATGTGCCTGTATAAAAAGGCAGTGTAATGGTAAAACTACACTATTGAAATGAAATAACAGTGTAAAACTTTACAAAAGGTACTTTCTAGGTACATAAAACACACTGTAAATGCGCCAGACACACTGACGCAACGTAAAAATCCAGAGAAAGTGAATTGAACTTTATAGTAGTGAGGAACTTCTATCACTAATAAGTTCATGTAAAAAAAAATGTAAACAGTACAATATAGAGAGTAAAACGGACTGAAAGAGAAGTATAAACGCTCCTAGTGAAAGATCTAAAGCATGAAAGCTTTCTCCATCATGTTAAAATAATTTTCAACGGGTTTCAAATTTCTATTCCTTGTGAGTGAGGAGGAATCCCTGTCTCTCTCGCTTTAATGCATGGCTGTAGGATGCTCATTGAATAGAGCTAGATTTCTATTTGGCAGCTCAGAATGTTCGCTATTTTTACAGCAGAGAGGACTGGACGAATGCGTTCGGGTGAACTCACTCTGGTTGTTTATGTACTCCTTGCACTGGATGAAGTTGAAACAGTCCTCTGTCCTGTTGGGAATCAGAGAAGAGGAGCGCACACACTTCTGCTTCAGGACACCCATGAAAAGCTGCAGCCCGACCAGAGCAAAGACACTCAGGCAGAAGAGAGTCAGGATCATGACGTCTGACAGCTTCTTCACTGACTGGATGAGAGCGCCGACGATTGTCTTCAGCCCTGTGCAGGAAGATGAAGAGGACAGACTAAACTAGATCACACCTTAAGAAAACACATATAATGCATAAAATATACTCAGTGCTCAGCATAAATGAATAGAACCCCTTTAAAAAGTATGAAATTAATCTGTAGCTCAATAAACAAAACAACAATTTCTAGACTCTTCGCAAGTCTGGGTTGTTTTGAACACTTAATTAACATGAAATTAAGGTTAATAATCAAACTTAGATCAGAAAATCTTTAGTTTTACTAAAATTGGTTGTAGCACAAATGACCTACATGAAGACACTGTTATAGAATATTATTTTAAACTAAGTAAGACACCTCTGAAAGTAATGTTAACAGGATTTAACAGAAAATGTGGCTTTATTTAGCTTTAACAGTGTACAGCATGCAACAAAAACGTAAACATCTATGATTTTTAAGGACAGCACAAGTCTACTAGGAAGCTCTCTGTAGCATTTATCTTCTCACTTTCTTCAAGAAGAACCTCTTTTGTGAGCCTGGTGCTGGATGGAGAGCGATGCTCAACCCTTACCACAGGGTTACGATTGGGTTCAATCACCTTCACCCCGAGCTTCTTCAGAAAGGACATGTCAATGGCATGTTGGAAAAGAGCATGGCAGCATCTTCTTCTTTTGTATCAAGCAGAACATTGTTGAGTTCATGATTCCATCAATGGAATGCAGCTCCCCAGCATCAGGTGGCAGTCCCTACATAAGGACGCTGCCACCACCATGTTTCACTGTGGGCACCAGGCAAATCCTCACCTTTTCAACGCCATTAGTTTAAAAACAGTGATCTTAGTCCCAGTAGTCTTCATCTTCTTCGGCATGAGCCCTTGAAAATTCTACAAAGTAAAAGCTAAATTAACTCTACTCACAGTGTATTTATTTGGTCCCACTCTAAACCGGCTGTGAAGAAGAGTTTTTTAAATTAGTCTATTACAACTCTGTTCGGAGTGCATTTGGTCTCCCTCTGAATAGTTAATTTTTATTTAGCATTTTCCTGTGCAGATTTAAAAAAAGAAAAAGAAAAAAATAGATCATTAAATAACTCAGCATCAGTTTAGCTATATCTATAGCGGGACCAATTACACTCTGAGTTCATTTAACTCTTAGGATGTTACTGTCAAGGACGTCTCTGTAAGAATGTTCCATCTTTCTTAAATCACTTTTGCTCCAGTATTTTGAGTGATATGTAAAGCTTTGCTGATCTTCCTGTAGCCCTCACCTTTTTTGTTAATAAATGATTTCTTTCTCCGATTTATGTTGTTATCTTTCTCAGATGACAACATGAAATGGGAGGGGCTTCTCTTTGTTAAGTTATACCCTTTTATATTCACCTGTGGTTAACGCCTGTTAAATTATAATTTTGCAATCTTAAGTGTGGCTTTTCTCCTACGACTATAATTGAGGTGGGCTAATTTTTTAAACATGGGCTTGAATGAATTTTTTGTGTGCGCAAATTAACAAAACTAAAGGTTTTCTGACAAATTTAATGGGGTGTACTCATTTATGCTTAGATTAAAGACACTTAATATTTGGGTGATTTTTCTGCAAACACATAATATTACCAACATGAAAAAGTGTTTCTGAAAAGGAGATGAACTGTTCACCTGGGATGACTGATATAGTTTTTAGAGCTCGGAGAACTCTGAACGCTCGCAGGGCGGACACACTTCCCAAAACCACAAACTCTGTAACATATCTAAAACATACATGTGCTGGTTAAAATTTACTCAGAGAAAATTTCATTAGAAATAAAAGAAAGTAGATTAAGGGTATAACAATATATTGTGGCACAATACATCGCAATACGTATAGTGGAGCTACTGGGAGATAACTTCTAGGATTTATGATTCTAGTTACTTCTGCAACTTCCTTACCTTGTCTTCTTGTTTACATGAAACATTATTAAATGAGCTTTTTTCGTCACTTAGAGTAAAAAAAAAAATGAATTAATGCAAACATTAACACTGCCCCCTATTGGATGGATGCTATCAAATGCTCTCAGAAAAATCTAACTAGACCCTAGCCTTCTTAACTCTGTCGTCTCAAAACTTTTAAAATGTAATTTTTTCCAATGAACATTCATTATAAAAAAAGTTTCAATGGTTGGTTAAAAACAGTGCAGTAAAACATTGTGATGAATATCATAACGTAGACATAAAATCAAAGTATTTGGCATCGTGAGCAGAGAGAGAGAGAGAGCTGTGGTGCGTCTCTGTTGGTAAAAGCTATGAATCAAGAATGAACAGAATAAAAGATGTATACGTACGCCATGACTATTACAATAAAATCCAACCAGTTCCACGGGTCTCTGAGGAAGGTGAACTGTCCCAGACAGAATCCCCTGGCGATGATCTTCACCAGTGCCTCAAAGGTATAGATTGCAGTGAAGAGATATCTAAGAAACACAAGCGCATCACTTTCTGACCCTTACCCTGACCACGGCAGCAAAGACAGAAAGGGAAGCACTTACTCTATATTCTTGGCCCATTCTGGAGGCTGAGTGTAGACCATGAAAGCACAGTTGGCTAGAATTGTGCACATTATAATCATATTAAACAATGTAAGATTTAGTTAAGGAAACTTTGTGGCACAGCTAGGGAAAAGTCTGCACATTATAGTCCCATTAAATAATTTGAGGACAAGTAAAATTAGGACTAGGAAACATGAGTATAGTTGTTTTAAGTGTAAGATCTGATGGTTGGTATGTTCTTGTACAAACTGGTACCTTCCACAAGTGTGGTGTGATGAAAAAGTTTGATGAAAAAGTTTCCACTGACTTAACCCCATGTTAAGTCAGTGGAAAATTTCCCAGCATTCTCAGCAATTTCCCAGAATTCTATAAATAGTATCTGTTAAAAAGCCACCCCTTGAAGTAAAGTCATGAACCTTTTAATGAACGATCTTTCCGAAAACAGCCTAAATATCGATCCTGATGGACTTGTATTTTCGATTTCGATACCGACGTCAATATTGTTACTAGATGCAATCCGCGTACCCCTCCCCCTCTGCAGAGCAGTACATTTTCAGTCAGTAAATAGTTTCTAGCTTGGGTTGTCGCGTCGATTTCTACACTATATTGCGTGTTATATCGCAGTTTTCCACTTCCGTTTAAAGACTTGAGTTTATTTCTTGCAGATTTCTAAGAATAAATTATTTATGTCATGTCATTGAGTTTAAAGTGGCTTGAGTTCGTTTATTAATGTGTGTTTGCGTTAAATAACCAAAGTTCACGTCATTTATTATCATTCTATTTTCAGTATATATTAGATTATATTTTAATATTATTGCATTTTTGTTTACTTTGTGTATTCATCTGTTATATATTCATACATTTGGCCTTTTTGTGTTTACAGAACCACACACCTCCCTAATCACTAGCACGCATAGCTAATTAATCAACATTTGGAAGCAATTTCCTGGTGTTATTCTGGATAACCTGAAGTTGTTCTAATAATACGGAACTAGTAATAAGTGTCAAGAGTTTTTCAGTAACAGTCGGAAAAGTTTAGAGATTGTAGCTCAAACGGTCTATGAGAACAAGTCAATATGATCCAACAATTACCCACAGCATGAAAAAGTGATACGGGTAAATGCCTATAGCAATGCAACATTCGTTTCTGATACACACATATATTAATACTGAAAGACGTATTGTTAGTCATGCACACAGAAGGATATAAATGAACTAAAATCTGTACTGATATTCTCCTCAGGGGGTTGAACGGGCTGAAGATGTACAAGGCAGGAGCGGCGTTGAAGCGGCTGATTTGCTTCTTTTTGTTCACTACTATAAATGTCTAAAAGAGACCAGAAGAAGATCATTAATTCGTGACGGGTTAAAATAATGGCTTCACATAAAAAAAGAGCGCCTTAGCCAGTCACACTGCATGTGGAAGCTTAAGAAGCATAAGGAAATCTTTGGAAAGAGCACAACTTTTTTTCCCCATTTCCGGTCTCTTTCTACTCTCAATTTTACCGAGCCCTTCTTTAAAAGTCTGAAATCAAACTCACAGCCTGATTGCTGTAGAACTGGTCCAGGTCCTCCAGCGGCACGGAAACCAGTCCTTTAGGAATGTCTCCATAAATAAAAGGCAGATTTTTCCCGGCCTCCAGACTACTGTTGGGTTTCCTCCTAAGTTCTTCATCTTTATTCCTCTCCTGCTTGTTCTTCTTGGCCTTCCTGGCATTCTCCTCAGCAATCCGGGCCTCGATTGCCTTAAGAGACTCTCTGGTGAACTTACGGAGACTTTGAGGTCCTGGCGGTGTAAACGAATGCGCCATTTTCTCATCCTGAAGCTTCACAGTGATCCGCTACCCATTGTCGTGAGAAATAACTGGTGGGGAAAGAGAGAATGAGAGAAAGATGGGATAGAAAGTCATTATATGAGATCAGTAAATGTATGGTTGGGCTTTTACCAAAGCCATCCTGAACCACAGAGAGAAAAGAGCATCAGTGATGGACACCATACATTAGTACCAGGGTTATCTGGAAACGATGCAACATGGGAATTAGGGAAATACAGAACGACAAACCATTACGTTCTTCAGTCACACCCAGCTTTCAGCAAGAGTAGGACAAAGATAAAATTTTTCAAATCAATTACTCTCCATTAAAGTTGCATTTCCAATAAAAAAAAAACAACATTGTATGTTTTTATATTATTATATGAACATTATATGAACAGCAGGGTCAAGATTTTTGCGGCATGTCAACTTAAATTGTCGAGTAAAATTCACCTTTTTTTATAATCTAAAAATAAGCAGTAATCAAAAATTGGAATTAGAATGTATGAGTACTGTTTAAAAGTATGATTCGTCAAATCAAATGTTTCCTGTGAACTACTAGGGTTTACAGTATACAGTTTATTTTACGTTAAACCCTTAGAAGTCTGGGGTCTTTGTCTGTTTTTTTAAACCTTATACACTGTTCCAAGCACTTGTTTGTGAACTTGTGCTTTTTTGTGCAGGAATTCTGAAAAACACAAGCCATATCACAGGTATTGTACTTCCAAGGGTTATCCCTTCTTTTTACCACTAGGTGGCACCGACTGGGACTGTAAAACGACAGTCACACATTTTCTCTCATCTCACGGATCAAACACAGATTAACTGGTGACCTGTCCAGGGTGTACCTATGCCTCTCGCCCATTGTGTGCTGAAGATAGGCACCAGCAGAACCCCGTGACCCCAAAAGGACACCAAGTGGGTTGGAAAATTAATCAATAAAAATTATACAATAGCTGATTCATTCCTACTTAATTCAATACAGCCGCTGTGATTGGCTCAGATAATGACTTCTGAACTAAAGAAAGCTAGTTGGCACAACTTCAAATGTGAAAGGTTAGTTGATCCTGAAAACCCAAACATCTGGTGCAGAAGGTCCCGATGCAATTTTGGGTTTCCTAACCTTTTATAAGAGTGTGGTTATGTTCATGTGACCAAATTAAATCTTATCAATTGTATTTCAAGTTCAGGCTTCAGGTTTGAAACCGTCAGACCACGAGGCTAAATCCATGCAGTCACTCATATTACTGGCTCTCTCTCCAAAGGAAGATCGAGTTACAGGTTCATTAACATAGAAATACTTGAAGCGTACAGGAGAAGTGCTTTATCAACCTTTCAGAGCTGGTTTGGTCTCCGAGATCAAATCAAATTAGAAGCATCCTGAGCATTTACTCACAGGGATCTCTTGTCTGCACCAGAGAACCTGGACATCCTCAACCCCCATAGAAACAGACATGCTACTAGAACAGCCAGCAAATGTTACTGGACATTGCTTGACATTTGCTCCAATTCCAGTTAGCTATTAATTACAATTAAACATTGCATTTGAGACAGGAAACATGGTTCTTAAAATAGTCAAGTTCAAAAATGTCTCACCAAGAAATTTGCATATCTTGTGCAACACGCCTCGATCGAAATTCATAGGTGCCAATGGGAGCTTACACACCAGACCGAACTAGTGATGGCAATAAATCATTTTTTTTTTGCAAGGTGAAGGACCAATGAAAACTGACTCTTTTGATGACACTAGCATGTAAAAGAGTCATCGTCTTCTTCTCTGCTGTTTCCTCATTGGCATGGACTGCATCTGTTCTACTACAAACACTATCTTCAGGCAGGGAGCGTTATTGCATCAATAGTTCCTCGACGCAGATGAAGAGCAATCAGCTGAGAAGCCATCCGAAGACTTGTGCAAATCTCAATTCTGACCGGTGTGTCACCAAGGGGTCACTGGAGAGCCAGTGTCCTGAATTTGAGGTCCTGACACCTTCGAGGCCCAATTCGCAACAGCGCTCACTTCACATCCGCTGCGATTCATTTTATAGGTGTTTTCTGTACATGACCGAAATGCTTCAATTTGATGTGAGACGATTGTTAGCATCCCCTGAGATGGTGTGTAAAGTTTTGTGGGGATTGAACAAAGTTTTTCAATGCGGAGCGCTGCACAGGCTCTGCTCACATATAGCCCTTATAGCTTATAGGAAATGAAGCAGCGCCCTGTGCCTGTACTTATGAACCACAAAAGAAAACAAAACACACGTTCTTTGCTTGTCTAGTCCAATGCTGCCCTCACTGAGCCACAGGAAAACCATTCCAAATACGTCTAATGTAACACACAGTAACTTAGAAAACACAAAAGTTTAGAATTTTCTCAAAATGCACTTAATGTAAATGAGTATTCCTATTCGCTCTAGCAACATAAATGTTGTGTGAACGTATCCCAGTGAATCGCAATGCAAGAGCTGATTAAATCTGTGCTTTTCATACACTATCATTAAAACAGCATATATAACTTTAAATAAAATTCTAGAATATGATTAATTGTTGCATGTGGCTGTATTTTACCTTTGTTATTTTTCACTAAAATGACCTTCCGAGTCTGTGTGTTAGCTCTGCATAGGGACGAGTGGAGGAGGAGCTCTGAACTTGATTGGTTGGTATGCTGGGGTTGGAGGGTCTCCGAGTAAAACAAAATAGAATAACACAAAAATGCAAAAGCAACTTTACCATTCTAGAAATCTCAGAAACATGGCTCAAACCGTTCAACTTAACACAAGGAGAGATGTTTTAAATTAGTAGACGGAATATATACTTTATTTTTCTAGTTGTATACCGTTGGTACTGATAAACATTTTCAAATAATACTATTGTTGTTGGTGTTGGTGTGGCCAGTTATTGCTGAAATATGCTGTAAACATTTGTAGCAAATTGGTGAAATAAGAGATGATCTCTTAGTTGAGAAGCACTTAAGACCCAAGCAATAAAAATGTCTTCTAATGCGCTTTCTCTGGAAAAACCTCAACATTAAGAGCTCATTATAAGAGCTTTCAAAAAACAACTCATCATACACAACCACATTTATGCCATACAGAATATATCACAACTGACACTGAAAGGGCGTTTAGCCAACCACTTAATAAATTAGAGCATTTTGCATATTTAAAAAAAATATTAATGTACAAGTTTTGAAAACATTTGTTATTTGACAGAAACATTTTATTTTATTTTTCTTATTTTTAAAATCTTGTCTGTTTATGAATATGAGAAAATATAAGAAAACTCCTTAAGCTTAAAATTGACTTAAATATAAACAAACATTTTTCGAAGAACGAAACAAGGATCCAATCCAACCCAGAGTAAGAAAACTCCATATCCCAATATTTCTGCTTTTCTCTTTATATGTTTTTGTATTAATTAAAGAAAATTATATTCAAAATGTACATTTTGAAGTCTTAAGTATGGCTGGACAACAATAAATAGATTCTTGTAGATATGGCCTCAGTTTCAGAGTCTTTTTTTTTGAGAACCAAACCTGTCCGTCAGCTACTCAAGCTCTAATTAAAACCATCACTACGTCTCCTGGGAGTCTAGATGAAGTCAACAAACTGTAAATCTCTCAGAGGACACACTGTACTATCTGGAGATGGGAATCTGGGTTTATTACGTCCTCAATGTGCTGCTGATGATTCCATCTCTGGTTTGGCTAAAAAAAAAAACGAATGTAAGCAGAATTTAAAATAGTAACGGTTATCAACTTCAACAGGTTTAGCATCCTTTGTGTTTTTCTGTAGAGTCATTACTCACCTCACATTACTCACACCAACATTTTAAACTTTAGCAGAAATTCAAAAAAGTGATAATAATCAGGGTTTTTGCAGAATAAATACAATTATTCAAAGAGTTTGTGTAATGCTTAAAATTCATTTGTAAACATAATGAAAAAAGTCAATGTTTTTGAACATCTACAACCTAAAAAATTGGTTCTGTGTGATTTTGCACCAGTATCACATTAATGCATCTTTACAAAGTTTTGAATTGTTGGTTTGCTATTTAAACTTACATTCATGATTTTGCATTTTCCAGTCCAACTTTCAGTCTTTCCATCTGAAATGGCTCCTAACAAGGAATGAAAGTGAAGACAAATGGCTAAAATTAATTTTTAAAGGGTTTTGCAAAAAATAGATCAGAGAGAGACGTGAGGGAGGATTTCAGGGTGAGAAAGAGAGATTGGGAGAGGAATAATTCATAGAATATTGTTCATTAAGTGTGCTGAGCAGACTGAAGGATGAAATACTCCATCTGTGATGCTTTTGCAGGTTTAGGGTGCAGTTCAGGGGGATCAATATGACCCTATTTTCCTATTCTGCTCATCGGGATTCTGAGCTTTTGAATCGTGAAGCTTCAAGTCAGAATAAAGTTATGTCTCCTCAGTGCCTCAAAGACAGATCATGATGTGAGGAAACCATCTGATAATGCTCCCTGCTATTGGAAAGGAAATGTTTCTCAGATCTTAAATCATTGTTTTTGCCAGTTTTTCAGACTTGTTTGAAATGAAAGGGTCGAAGTCACAGATGTTTATTTCACAATTTTTTCCACAAAAGTTTGTCCAACTAGATTCAGAAGTGACTTACATGAAGCTAATAAATCTCAGCTGCTGCTAATCCTGCTTCATTAGTAGCCGTCACACCTTGCTACTCTGATGATGAAAGTACATCCCACCTTCACTACGATATCTTCTGGACAAAACCTGGGCCCCCAGGAAACTCTGAGTCTAAAACTTTATTTTTAAAGTATACAGTCACCGGTCACTTTATTAGGTACAGCTTGTTAATGCAAATCTCCAGTCAGTCAATCCCATGGGAGCAAGTCACTCGATAAAGTTAAAGGAAAATCTTGTTCAAACTAAGTATCAGAATTATGAAAAAAGGTAATTTAAGGATCTTTGAAGTTGGCATGGTTGTTGGCGTAGGACTGGATGGTGTGAGTGTTGTGAATTTCTGAATGCACGACACATTGAGACTTGAGGCGGATGGGTTACAGTAGCTGAAGACCACACCAGGTGCCACTCATAGCTTTTGGGAATTGTTAAGATGTATAAGCACCTCTTATGAGACTTAGATTTGAAATTTTCCTTGAAAGTTTAAAGCCACAAACCATATGGATAAGAGACACTCATGTCATGTAGCCGCACTTTAAGCGTTTCCCATTGCCTTGTGAAAAAAAAAACAACAACTTTAAGTTCCCCCCAGAGATGACGTACTGTATGAGGGAGTGAAACTAAAAACCTCCAAGTGCACTTACAGCAGCTCTAAACCACAAACCAGACACAGTAATGGATCTATCCCCTACATCTGCAGTGACACCAACTACTGGATCATAATGTTAGTACAGTTGAGAAGAGTTTAGTAAAATAGCATAGAGAAGATATATTATAATAGAATAATTTAAAATATAGTAGACAAATAAAGGTAATATATACTACAGTACAGTATAGTAGAGTAGCATAGAGAAGATATTTTATTATAATAAAATAGTTTAAAATAAGTATAGTAATGTAGAGTAGCGTAAACTTGACTAGAAAACAGTATAGTAGAGTAGCATGGAGAAGATTAGTTTATATAGAATAGTTTAACTTACTATAATTCAAAAAAGACTAGATGGTCTAGATATGAGTGGAGTGGAATGGAGTACTGCAGAGCATTATAAAGTAGAGTAGAGCAAATTAGAATAAAACAGTTTAACTAGGTCCATTTTTAAAGAGTACAGTAGAGCATAGAGCAGAGTAACATAAAAGATAATAGATTGGGATGTAGAGGACCGGTAGTGAGTAGTAGTATAGAGTAGAGGGGAACTTCAGTACAGACGACTTGAGTAGAATACAACAGAGTACTTTAAATAGAGTATCATAGTATGGTATAAAGTACAGCAATTAGAGTAGTATAGGTAAGAGTTTGTGTGAGAAGAGTTGGCTAATACACAGTAGAGAACACTAGTAGAGAGAGGAAAAGAGGAATACAGTAGCATAGAATGAGGTAAATTAGACCGGAGAAGAGTAGAGTGGCATACACTAAAGAGAATGGAGTATAGTTGAGTAGTATAAAACAAAATAGAGGACAGTAAAGTAAAATAGATTGGGTTAAAGTAGAATCGAGAAGAGTTGAGTGATACACTAGATAGTAGAATACTACCGAGTATAGTAGAGTAGACTAGAGAATATATTAAAATTGATGGCATAAAGTAGAGTTGAGAAGCATGGCATGCTCAGATTGGACTACAGTATGGAACAGTTTGGAGTACAGTATTGTAGTATACAACAAAGTAGAGTGGAGTAAAATAGAGTCTTCTCAACTCTTCTTGCATACTCTAGAAAAGACTTGAGTACACTAGAGTAGTATACAAAAAAGTAGTGTTGATTAACGTAGAGTAAAATGGATTGTAGTAGAGTTGAGAAGAGTACAGTGGTATACAGTCAAACAGATCGAAGTACAGTATAGTAAACAAGAGAAGAATAGAATAGTGTAGAGTTGAGAGGAATAGGGTAGTAAGCAGTAGCTTGAATTGAAGTAAAGACGAGTAGTATACATTTAGAATAGTTTGGGGTAAAGGAGAGTACAGTTGGCCGACGAAAAAAAACCTTTTGGTCCAAATGTTTATAAATAAATTGTTTAACTCGTTTATTTACTTGAGTTGCTGAGGTCTGCAGTAGCTCAATGGGTGAAAAAGTACATGCTATAAACAAACATTTAAAGTCACACTTAAGCAAATTCATCCCCAGTTCATTGCTACCTGCTGCATTATGTAGAGGACTCTACTTGCAAACCCATGTACTTGTTTAGAAAAGTACATACTTTAGAATTATTCATTCAATCATTGAGAATCACATTGTGATTCCGACCGGAAGTAGAGCATTTCTAGCTTCCTGCTTTTCGCATACTTTGAATTAGAATCTTCAGCACATATACTAAACAGTTTGCAAGTACACCATTTCGAATGGTCTTTAAATCTTTAACTGAAATGCCAGCAACGCTCTTTGAACTAAATTGTATAGAGCTTGGTGACAGTACTATCCAGGTGTAGGATATTGTAAAAGATCTGCTTGAAAGAGTCGATTCCTTTTGTGACTCGAACTCTTCCTAGTTTATTTATTGCAGTCAAACCAACGTGAAATAGCAGTCTAAAAATAAAACTTCTTTCGAGCTGATCTACCTATTTTTTTTGTTGCTGTTGACGTCATTTTTTAAAAGAGCGGAATTGATCAATCAATGGAAATGTTGATATCCAGGGCGTCAACCAACCTATGTTTCATAAAAGTGATGATTTGCTTAAAATGATTGTATTAAAAAATAATACAATGCGATATTAACGTGTCGTAGCTCAGATCAAGCTAATATAAAACAACCGCAAACACATATGTAATACAAAAAATGCCCAAACCAAATGATACTAGGAAATGGTTGGAAAACAAACAGCGTGTATTTTACAGACTATGAGAACATTAAAAAATTGCAAAATCCTGTTCAATTTTAATTCTATTTCACAACAAGATGGTTATAGTTGCGTATTTTTAATAGCAAATTTTCTACAGGTGATTTTGTGGTATTTTGAATAAGTATTGTTTACTCACCATCTTCCAGTTAATTTCAGCACATTTACTCCTAATTTAAAGTTGCTTAATAATAATCCACAGCGTTCAGGGGGAAAAACTTCATGTAGTGATCCGAGATGGAATGAAATATCCAAATGTGGACAACTTTACCCAAGACAGTAAACTTCGAGGTATGTTCATCGAAAACAAAATCTCGGAATACTAAGATCAAAAGAGTAAAGTGCCAGACAGAGACGAGCGCTTCCGGTTATTCATTAAACCGAAGTGATTTCGCCCTACTATGACCGAGGATGAACTTATGAATAATAATTAGGAAATTCGGTCGCCTCCTTGTGAAAAAAGGCGTGCCTCATGCATATCATGAATATTCAACGATTATCATGAATATTCACTGTGAAATGCCGACGTGTTTAGACGTCAATAATCTTTAAATATTTAAATCCATGGCTGTTTGGAAAGTAACATTTCAGTTTGTCAGAGAATTACGTTTATTTAAGACACAACTTGACGATTTTATTTGAAATCATTTAGATTTTTACCTACTTTATTAACTTGGGCAAACGTCTAATTAAATTACATTCAAAGTAATATATATATATATATATATATATATATATATATATATATATATATATATATATATATATATATATATATATATATATATATATATATATATATATATATATACATATTAAACTAATATAGTTTGATAGTCTTCAAATTTATGCTTTGTTTATTACAAGTATGTTCAAGCTATTTGGTTAGTGTAAAATAAAATGTATTTGTTTAAAGAAATCCGCATCAATCTCCATAAAACAGATGATAGCCACATTCTTTGTATGTTTAAAGGAATCGTTTAAAAAGGTAAAGATTGTTATTTAGCATACTTGTTTATGTCTTCTTTTTTACTTGTTAATTTCTCTGTAACTTTTCCCTATACCACAATCTGAGGGCGCCACCTACTGGGATTAAAATATAACCGTTTCTCCCACTGTCTTTCTTTCCATTTCCAAATACTTCATTTGATTATTCCATCATTGCATACTTACCTTTTACCTTCACTTCTGCTTCCCTTTTTCCTCTTTCCATACTTCCTTACCTTGGCAGGTTGGAAAAAAAAACAAAAACTTTTTTTTCACCAATGACCAAAATGCTTCGAATGGACACTAGAAAAATCTAAATTAAATCAATATTTAGTTGGACCACTCAAACAGCAGCAATTGCTATAACTACACTTGCACACAGTTTATGAAGGAATTTTGCTGCTAGGTTGCAAACATTTTGGAGAACCCTAGAATTTCTCACATCCCTCATGTGATTCTAGACACACTCAATGATGTTGAAATCAGGGCTCTGTGGGTGTCGCTCCATCGCTTTCGGTATTCTTTTTGTTCTTATTTATGCTGAATACAGTTCTTAACGACTTTGGTTGTGTGTTTGGGGTCTTGCTACCAGGCCAATAATATTCCTCCCAGATGGTATTGCATGAAGGATAATATGCTGCATTGAGAACACCATTAAACCTGACCAAATCTCCAACTACATTTGCAGAAATGCAGCCCCATACAATGAGAACACCATTAAACCTGACCAAATCTCCAACTACATTTGCAGAAATGCAGCCCCATACAATCAAGGAACCTCTTTTATGCTTCGCTGTTGACTGCAGACATCTTTTGAAAGAGACGTATATAACTACCTTGTGTCTTGTTGCTGTCCTCAAGCTCAGTCTTTCTCAACCTCACTTTGGCAGCAGAGTTTGGTTCTTGATCCTTAGCACTAGTTTGATTTAATTGGTTGGTCATACACTATCAAACATAAAAATAAAGGATCAGCATTAAATTACTTTTGCAGAGTACGGTACATTCATATTTATTTGATTTATTTATCACAAATTGATCCATTCACTTGCTTTTCAGTTTCATCATCTTCAGCAGCAGTTCATTGGTCCTGATCTCAGTCCGTCTCCTTGAGCACACGTTCTGCAGCCGCACCGACAGCAGTAGCTCTAATGCTCTTTCACAGGCTTTGAGTGAGCAGCAGATGAAGTTATTCATCTAGAAAGAGATTTTCGGTGGTTTAGCCGGTGGCTAGCAGGGCTGGGGCCATTGTTGAACTTTCTGAGTGGTCTGAATGAATCTGATGGAGCATTTTTAAAGGGGAAACAGAGAAAAACAAGAACTTAAAAAGGCATGATTTCCTCTTATTCTGATATTATTAGTTTTGATCGCATCAAACACTCGTCTGAGCGTGAATTTTTCTACTTTCAGATGGAAAATGAACGGAATGTTTTGTTGTCGTCACACAAAGACCAGGGGACAGCTGGAACAAGTTCAGTGACCTCTGCCTCGTTTAATTTCATCAATTCCATTATTGGATCTGGGATCATAGGTAAATATGAATGTTTCTATCCATTTTAAGTATTTTTTTAAGAAGTTATGGCAAGCTGTGGGTGACATGAATCCAAAACGCTGCTGAGCATGTGCAACTCTTATGTTGTTAGGATAGCCATGCACAGCCATAAAACAGTGTAAAGCTGTCATTATATGAAGAATTATAAATGTAATATTTCTTCAAGATCTTTTTAGACTTCATGTTTTTTATTGTGTCTTATGTTAAGTTAAATTTGTGTTAAAGTGCATTAAGTTGAGTATAATTGCATTTTATTTATATGATTATTGTAATCGTGCATGAAAGCATCAGTCGCCTTGATTTTATATAAAATCGTTAAAAGTAGGTTTGTCAATATTTCACACAAATTTAAAGAATGCAACCTATTTTTTAGAGCTCATAATAGATATAAAATATGTAAAATGTTGCAGATGGTATAAGAATTCTCAGAAAAAAAATAGAAAAAAATAAGTAGTTTTAAATTTATATTTTGGGCGGCACAGTGGGGCAGTGGGTAGCACTGTGGCCTTCCAGGTAGAAGGTTGTCGGTTCGAGGCTCGCCGGTGACCTTCCTGGAAGGAGTTTGCATGTTCTCCCTGTGCTTGCGTGGGTTTCCTCCGGGTACTCCGGTTTCCCCCACAATCCCAAAAAAACATGCGGTTAGGTTAATTGAATAATCTAAATTCCCCTTAGGTGTGAATGTGTGAGTGAATGTTGCCCTGTGATGGACTGGCGAACTGTCCAGGGTGTACCCCCGCCTCTCGCCCAATGTGTGCCGGAGATAGGCACCGGCAGACCCCCGCGACCCCGAAAGGGAATAAGCGGGAATGAAAATGAATGAATGAAAAATTTATATTTACAAAAACAAATAATTTTCTTTGCCTTTATTATCAATAAATATTTAAATGTGGAAAAAATATAAGTAGTTTAAATGTATATTTAAAAATTAGATTTTTTTCGCATTCTGATCACCAAATATTTAAATTTGGATTTACAAAATCCATTTTAAATGTACATTTACACAAAAATATATAATTTATTTGCCTTTTTGACCTTTAAATATTTTAATGTGGAAAAAATAAGTAGTTTTAAATGTATATTTACAAAAATATATAACTATCTAGTCCTTTTTGACCTGTGGTAAAATTTTTAAATGTGCTAAAAATATGATTTAATTCGCATTTTTGATCACAAAAAATTCAAGTGTTATTTTTCTTACTACAGCACATTTAATTTAATAGTGTTTTTTTAAATGCATGCAGACATTATAGTATCGACATTACAATATAGAAAGGCTGAGCTAGGGCTATGTTTAACACACTTTCGGGGAAAATTGAGATATTATGCCAATAAAACACAACTTTCTTGAATATAAACATCTAAAGATTATGTCTGACCTTCTAAAACTATAATCTATACCTTAAAAGCACACTTGATGAGTGTTGCTACAGTTGCATGCTCTTATGTTAATTATTTTCCTATTAGTCACATTTGTGCACATTTTCTAAGTCAAAGCTTGTGGAAAAAGGATTAAGTTTCCATGTGCTCCTGAATCATATGACTCGGGGAGAACAGCCCTTGTTGGTTCACATGCTTCAGCTGCAGGAAAAACGACATGAACAGGGAGCATACTTTTTATTCAAACAGTAGTGGGCTCTGTTATTAATGTTCTTGTTGATAAAGTCCATCATAATGAAGCCATTGAAACTTCAGGCATTCGAGTTTATATGCTATATTTCTTCTCAGACTGATCTAAAATGTCAATATACTACTGCTTCTTCCAGAGGCCACTGATCAAAACTCTAGATGTACAGTTTGAATAGACACTGATCTCAATATGTGGACAGTTCAGCTGATTTCTACACTTCTGGTTTTATAGGTTTGCCATATTCCCTGAGTCAGGCTGGTCTCCCCATGGGTCTCTTGTTGCTCATTTTGGTTGCTTGCATCACAGGTCTGTTTCTCATTTAAAGCCATTTTGACACAAATACCACAGTTAAATAAAAATCTTGTGAAATACGACAGAAAAATTAACATTTAAAACCAGATGCTACAATGAAAGGCTACTGACAGTGTGCATTGCTGATATTATATTATTATGACCAAACATTCAGACATTAGAGAGAATGGTTAAATGTGATTGAATGTTAATTCAAAACCCAAATAAAAAGATTTAACAGAAAGTGTGGCTTTATTTAGTTTAAACATTAGAGGTGCTATTAGCTAAACTCTTGCTGCATTAACATCAAGGAACACAGGGGGAGTGTGAAAGGGGACACCCCGGGAGAGCCAGCTCTGTCTCTCCACAAGGATCTGGAGAGCACAAGTTGTGCTGCTTTATTCAAGCCACTTTAAGCTTCCTGTTGTGATGTAACGTCCTGTTTGAATTTTGAGATACAAAAGCAAACATTTTGGATAAAAAGTAGAAATTTTGAGATAAAACCTAAGCCTAACCCAAAATTTCAACTTTTGTATCTCAAATGTGATTTTTTATGTCAATATTTCGACTTTTAATTTAAAATTGTGACTTTTATCTCAAAATTTGACTTTTTATCTCAAAATTTGGACTTTTAATTTCAGAATTTTGACTTTTAATTTCAAAATTGTGACTTGTATCTCATAATTTGATTTTTATCTCATAATTTTGACTTTCAATTAAAAAATTGTGACTTTTTTAAGCCATCCTGTTAACCTGGCGGAAATGGTCTTCCATAGGGAAATCCAACAAAATCTTAATAAAAAACTTATTTATTTGTGTTTTATGCACATTTTTGGACCTTTAATTAGTTTATAAAATATTTTAGCTACTGTATTGAAAACAATAGCATGAAGTTGTCTGCAATAACTGTCATAAAATAATCTTGATGATAACGTCCCATATACTATCTGGTGAAAGACACTTACAGCACATAGAAAGAGACGTGTATTTTTCATTTAGATTACTCCATCATCCTGCTGATCAGAGGAGGAAACCTGTCAGGAACACACAGTTACCAGTCTCTGGTTCACCATACCTTTGGCCAGATGGGGTATCTGGTGGTGTCCGCTCTACAGTTTCTTTACCCCTTTATTGGTAAACCTGTCTTTTTTTCTCTTACTCTATTTGCATTCATGAGCTGAAATGATTTCCTGATCCCGAGCAGCAATGATAAGCTACAACATCATCACCGGGGACACGATGACAAAAGTCTTTGCGAGAATCCAAGGAGGTGAGCACATCTTTATATCTAAGAGGCCATTGCTTGATGAAATGAGTTAAAATGAGTAATATTTACATTATTAATCATAGTAATCGTTAAAGCATCTTCATTTCTATTGCTTTCTATATTAAGGATTATAATTATTCTATTTAATTTGGCTTCAAACCTGAATAAATACATGATATTTTTATTGTGCTTTCAGTCGAATCGGGGAATATCCTCACAGAGAGGCATTTTGTAATAATGATGTCCACGCTTCTGTGCACACTGCCTCTGTCTCTCTATAAAAACATCGCAAAGCTAGGAAAGGTGGAGTATCACCAAAAGTTTCCCTTCATTATTTTTTTATTCATAGCCTTAAAGGATTTAACCCCACGGTCTATAGTTTAATTCATTCACATAACACTTTGTCTCAAATTGGCAAATTTACTAGTGAAAAAGTGACTCCCGTAAAAACTTTATAATTAAACTTTGCCTCATTTTCTTTTCCAGGTTTCTTTACTGTCAATGTTTTTGACTTTCCTCATCCTCATCACTGTGGTTGTGCGAGCAGCAACACTAGGACCTCAAATGTATAAATCTTTCTCGCTCTTTCCTCATTCAAACACACACCATATGCCAATGTTTGCTGACCGCAGCTCGGGAGAATGATTCACTTCCACAGCTTTCAGAGAGAGAGAGAGAGAGAGAGAGAGAGAGAGAGAGAGAGAGAGAGAGAGAGAGAAAAATACACATTTCCCTCACATTGTTCCAGAGGCTTTTGTTTTAAATACACTTCTGATTTTACAAAATGAATCTCAAGATTAGGTAAAATATTGTTTCATTTTTACTATAACAATTAGTTAACCTGTAGATAACTTAACCAGTGAATAGATACATAAAAGTATACACCTATACAATTAACAACAAGATTATTAGCCTGTGTGAAAGTGTACAGATTTTTTAAATATTTCCCAAGGCGGGAAAATATATATTATATGTGGCAAAATGTTGACCCAAACCAAATGGTTTTCTCATAAAGAACCATCACCACAGCACTATATTCCCTCCACCATGTTTCACTGTGTGTTCAATGGTGTTCTTGAGGTTGAATGTTAATTTCTCTATGGTCAAAAAGCTTCCCCAGGATGTTTTTAGCAAACTTCATTCTTGCAGTGCACTCCGGCGCAGGGCTCTGGTGACTGTCTTCGTTTAGACCTCAATTCCAGGCTTGGCTCAGACCTTCAATAGTATCTTGGCAGTTGATCTTGGGCCTTTAGAAACTCCAAGGGTTTGTAAACTTTTCTTGAGGAATGAGAATATTGATCATAGCAGTTTATTTTTATCATTTATTCAAGCAACTACAAGAACTTACACTTTCCCTACAATGAAACAATGATTGGAACATTACTTTGGGAACTGTTGGAAGAAAATGTGCAATTTCCCAGCAGGCTAATGATTTTCTTTTCTGCTGAAAATAACAGCAAATGATTGCTGTAAACAATTGTAACTAAAGACAGTGGTATAGGAGGAGAGACCCCTAGTGGAAAATCCTGTATGACCAGTTCAAGTTGTGTTTTGGAGCATGGCCATGGCCCAACTCAGACAAACCAGCAATGCTTCAAAATGCAGCTCGAGGTAATAGACAGCAATCGCACGGTTTTCTAATTAAAAGGGAAGCACTACTTTGTCTACGCACTAACGATGCATGAAAGCAAACATAATGAATACATTTTCACATGAACAAATACAAAAATGTCGCTTTCTTTTGGGTTATTCTGCAGACCTGCTTCTGGAGGTGCATGGGTTTTTGCGAGGTGGAATGGAATTCAAGCAGTGGCTGTCATGTCTTTTGGTAAAGATGTAGCATAGCGTAGTTGGTGGACAATATAACTGAAACACTGACTTTCTACCAGTGATGACTTTATTGATGTATTTGTGCATCGGGCATGGTGTTCAGTCCCAACAGTAACATTGAATCTTTTGGGGCTTTTTAACACAGATAAAGTGATTTCAGTTTGTTTCTTATACATGAGACGAGTCTCAATTTTAAAGTGCCATCTCCTCTTCTATTTTTCAGCTTTTGTCTGCCATCACAACAGCTTCCTGATCTATGGTTCTCTGTCAGATCCCACTCTGAGCCGCTGGTCTCTGGTCACACATGTCTCTGTGGGTTCAGCCATGGTGATCAGCGCTGTGTTTGCTGCTGCTGGTTATGCCACTTTTACTGGGTATACGCAAGGTTTGTTACTGTACACACATTACATTTCCTAGTAATATAAATAAAAAAAATTAAAAAGATAATTTAAGAATTAAAGCTACAAGCAGCGCTCAAATTGCTGGAGCACCTCCAACACCATTGGCTCTTGGTAGTCCGTCTGCGACCAAACCTTATTTAAAGGTGCATTCAAGCGAAAAAAATAAATAAAAATACAGACAAAAAATTAAAACCACTTATCTAAGTATCATGACACCCAGGTGGAGCTATCGAGTCTAAATATTTGCAAGTCGAAATATTTTCTGTTATTGCTTTGGCTAAGATTCTTATATCAAAATTGGTAACAAGAGGTACCTTATAAATATTAAATGTTGTTCCTCCTTTGGCCACCTTGTAGCGCTATAACCGAGAGTGTACATTGTAGTTCAGACATGGACTGGTAACATAGTTTGTAAATTTGAGACAATCATATATTGCATGACTGACAAAACGACTTCCTGTTTAAGGTGAATTGTTGACTTTCGATGGCCGCTGTGCGCGCATAGATTAACGCTTCGCAGTTTATCTTTCCATGTGCCTTAAGATAAGACTGATGGTGTTTTGAAATGGAAAGCTAAAATCTTCTACAGGAGTTTGTTAAAACATGACTCAAGCAATAGTGACCATTTTGAGAGGTTTTATGTCGATTTTAGAAACAAGATTTGTTTTCGTTAAATTTAGGTCTTGGTCCCCAACACAAGTGTACTGAATTTCATTAGTATTTAACAAACTGAGACATAAGCTGAAATGTTGTAGGGGGGCAATAGATTCCTTTTGCCACACCCAATTTTTGAACCACAGTCAGACGTAAGTTTTCACCATTTCTGAGATGAAATTTAGTAGCATTTAGACCCTCAAAAATGCACTGAAAACCACGAAACAATAATCACAACATGGTTCTATACAGTTGAAAACAAAGTGCTGTAAAATTGCACATTTTCCCCAAATATTTAAAGTAAAGTAATGCTTTAAAATAATTTCCGTTTTCCTTGCCATTGCTTAAATAAAATTATAATAATTATTCAACACATAAAAACTGCTGTGGTCAGTATTAAATGCATCAGCTGCCTACATCTGCTGGAGTGCTTTTGTGTAAAGAGAAAAATGTTCCTTGTATCAGATTTTAGACCTGTTATCTTGCTTTTTGTGCATTGTTTTAAAATAAATGGATGCTTTTTACATTTGTTATCAAAGGTGACATTTTTGAGAACTACTGCAGGAACGATAACTTGGCCACTTTTGGCAGGTTCTGCTTTGGCCTCAGTATCATCACCACCTTCCCCCTGGAGTGCTTCGTCACAAGAGAGGTAAGATTACACTTTACTTTTTAGAAGTTGAATTTCTTGGTTAAAATCACAGCAAGTGGCCTTGAATGATGAGCGAGAAAGAAATATAAATCCTCTAATGTATGAGTTAAATCGAAAAAAAACGGACGAAAAAATGTTGATTATTTACTATATTAAAGTCATGCATATTCCTTATTTTGTTTAAATACTAAAGATAATAGAATTCACTGAAATGCGGTTTTAAAAGTGCACTTTTAGTACATATTTAAAAGTACATATTTTTGTATTTTTTACACCCTTTTGTGACTAAATAAACCTGGAACGTTTCTGGTATATATTTAAGATATACAACATTAATTTACAGACACCTGTTTTTGATGCTTCAAATGTTCATGTTGTGTGTGCAGGTGATCTCCCATGTGTTTTTCCAAGGAGAGCTTGGCAGCTCTGCTCACGTCATCATCACAGTGCTGATCGTTTCTGCAAGCACCGTCATATCTCTCTCCATTGACTGTCTGGGGATCGTACTGGAACTGAATGTGAGTTTGCATTATTCACCGCATTTGAAAAGTAAAAACAAGAGGTGCCACAGATCCTCAAAGAGCTCCTGCACACTCTAAGCATTAATGAGCCATGCAATAGTGCTTGCTTTGTTTCCCTCCTAGATTTGATTCAAATTTTGTCACGAGGAGAGCAATCACATGCACAGTACTGACTTTGTTACAGCCCAGACTGAACCTGTGTTGGGCCTGCTTGCTAAAACTGAGTCCAGACTGGATCCGTTTTGATTCAGATCCTTAAAACGATCCTGTAGTTCTAGCACGGCAATCACAGAGAAGATATGGGCTGCATCCCTGAAGTGAGTGCATGAAATTCTGAAAAATCAAACTGATCCAGTATTGACCCAAAAGACCTCGACCCGGGTCTGTTTTGGGGGGTGGAGTGAACAGGTGCAGGGGTTAATTGTAACTAATAAAATGAAGCATAATCATTGATCTGATGGTTGAATTTGCGAGAGCATGTTTGTGTCTCCTCCAGGGTGTTCTGAGTGCAGTTCCTCTGATGTTCATCTTCCCTGCCGCCTGTTTTCTGAAGCTGTCGAGCGGCCGCTGGTTTCAGGGTGGAAACCTCATACCCAGCCTCATCTTGTCGACAGGAGTTTGTGTGATGGTCATCGGTTTGATCATGATGATGTTGTTCCCTCAGAGCTGTTCTCACGGAGCTGAGATGTTTTACTGCAGCACTTTGAACTCATCTTCTCCGAGCAGAGAGATCCCGATGATTAACACCACGCAGAGAGCCAGCCTTTTCTGAATCTGTTGTTTGATATTCTTTATATTTTCTTCATGAAATGCTTCGAGTATTCGTTTCTGTTTTGTATAAACTCCTATGCAAATATTCCTCCATCAATTTCTTTTGTTTACCTGTTTACTCCTGGTTAAGGTGATTGAATTCTGTCATTCAAATTGGGCGAAATGTAGTCTCAAAACTTGGATTTCATGCCCACGGGGTGTTGGGTACCCTTAACACTTGATTGGTTGAATTTATCCAGATTTCTGAAAGACTTGCGAAATGTATTGTGATTGTATATTTGACCTCCCCAGACCACCTCACACTATGAAAAAACCCCCCAAAACAAAACATTGACTTGAATGGGATCTGTCTACTTTAGACTGAGCAGCATGGCTGTAATATACGTAATATATTTTACAAAATAATCTTTAAAAAAAAAACATCTCGTTTTTGAAACATGTGTGATAAGTCTGACAAACCTCAAGAGGTCGCTGTCTTCGCGTATAAAATTATTCCCCCTTTATTGGCGGATCAAAAACAAAAAAAGTAAAATATAATAATAATAATAATAATAATAATAATAATAATAATAATAATAATAATAATAATAATAATAGTAATAATAATAATAATAATAATAATAAATAAAATAAATACATATTTAAAAAGGACCTTGGGTTTAATCTTTACTTATTTGTACAAGTTAAAATTTCTAGCATAACTTTTGCATTTCTACATTTTCACCCCCAACCAACTGTAAAACTTTACATATAATTAAAAGTCAAAACAAAAGTGAAATAATGCTTCAGTGAACTGCATTAATGAATAAATAAAATAATAGTATATATCAAGCAATGTATTGGTTGCATTACTTCATGCAGCAATAAGAAAGCTGTTAAAACTATTAATTTATCCAAGCTTTACAAGATCTTTCCATGTTTGTTTGTTTTTTGCATTTATTTAGATTTTTTCATCCCCCTTGCTTTCTTTTTTTTAACTGTATCTGTATTCTACGCTTCTGTACTTTATGTGGGGTTTTTTTTACAATAGTTTTTTACTATATATATATATATATATATATATATATATATATATATATATATATATATATATATATATATTTTTTTTTTTTTTTAATTTTATCTCCCCCTGCTGCCCATTTTCACCAGCATTATCAAAACACAGGCACAAGTTTTAATTAAATGGAACCTTCATTTTATTTGTGAAGCAATATCTACTGGAAATCATAAATGTATACTGTCAATAAATATCTGAGTGGATCTTACAAATCTGTAAGGAAAGTATTTTTGCATTTTTAAAGTTCCCTCAATCGTTTAATCAGTTGTTACATTTTAATGGACAATATCAGTCACTCGAGGTGATCCCCTTGTCTTTCAAGACTCTTGAGTACAGTGTAGGGTTGCCAGATTGTTCTTGCCCAGTCTAGTCGATCTTCGCTAAAAAAAGTTTTAAGAGATAACAAAAATAAAAAGTGTAATACATAGCTAAAATGTGGAGTACCAAAAAGGTCCTTGTCTTAATAAAATCGCTGAAAATAACAATATTAGCGTACGTTTCCTTTTTTGAAACGTTGCCACGGTGTTGCCAGATTATAAAGAGACTCGCCTTTGCGGTTGAAATTATGAGAATACCTAAATATTTGGGATGTCCCATGTTCTTTGTAGTCAACGTTTATAATGACATTATATTAACATTACTCAAGAATATGTGTCAAAATTGAGAAATAATCACACGTCTGGCAACATGACGCGAAACAGAGGAGCAACTGTTGGGTTTGACAGGGGCAGGTCTTGGAAAATATGGTGGGAGTTGCTGAATTTTAAGGGGGTAGCGGCATATTATGATGTAGAGAGCTGTGTGGAGGCTTTACGTTATATGGGACGCCGAAAAAACAGCTTGTTGGTGTATGTTTTGTTGATAAAGATGGCGTTGTGATGTTGTGGGACTGAGACTGATGACAGTTGAAAGACGCGCCAAACTTCAAGGGCGATCGAGGTAAGTTCAGTCCGTTGCGTCTATGTCCGTTTCTTCAGGAATAACAAACAAACAAATAAAAAAAGTATAGTTTCGTACTTTTTTATTGTTTGAGATTTTGCCACTAGTGCAGAGAGGCGGACTGTCAATTTATATCACAGCCTAACTTTAGATTTTGTTAAAACAGCTTGTCTCTTTGATTATTGGACACAATTTCCCAAATGTATTAATATCCGTAACAATGTTGGGAAAGTGGTCACTTAGCTTTTGATGACAAAGTGTCTAAAGAACTAAATTTAAATAGTGCACGCCGTCAGATTTTGCTGTCAAATTGAATCTGTGTTATTATTTGGTGTTTCTCCTTTGATTGGCAAATTGAGCTTTAATTTTTAAACATCTTGGAGAACTAACCACAGATCGTCCGTGGATGTAGCTTTCTCACATCCTTCCGTCTCTTCATGAAATCCCAGATACACTCACTGGTGCTAAAAATATCTGCCTGTATTTCTCTGCATTGGCAAATCACCAACTACATCTGCAGACAAACATTCAGCCAACCTCCACCATGCTTCACTGTAGCCTGCAGACACTCCTTATCGGACCGCTCTCAATCCTCTTGTAACATTTTTTGACTCATCAGTCTAGAACATTTTCGGGATTTTCTGTGTGCCATTCTTATGTTTTTGCACATACGTGAGCCACTTTGCCTTGTACCTACATTGGAGAGCATGGATTGCAACCCTTCCACAACGACCACTATTGGCCAGACTTTTCCATACAATAGAGGGGTGCACTTTCAGTTCCTGGGGTTTCTGCCAGTTCTGAGCTGATAGAACTTCTGGGAATTTACAAAGAGTGATAAGCTTTATATGTCTGCTTTGGAAATCATTTTCTGGGGGAGACCTTGTTGATGCAGTATGACTACCCTGTGTCTAGTTGCTGTGCTCAAGAAACTGAGTTTGTCTGTTCCTCTCGCAGTTTTAATCGTCCTACGCAGCTGTTCTGTTTCAGTCCATGAATGAGATTCAATGTATTTATAATGTTGGTGATAATTAGCATCTGTTTGGTATAATTGTTGGATCAGTCATACACCTGTCTATAACCCTACAAAATCCATGTGCATGTCTACCAGTGTACAACTGATTCCAGATTGAAAACAAAAGGTGGTGACACCAAATAATTTTTTTTTTTTTTTTTTGCATTTTGTAAATGTGCATATCAGCATTCTTTGCCTTGATTTGTTTTGGCCAAAACTGTCGAACAGTACTGTATTTAAAGTTTAAACTGGTTTGCTTGTCTCAGCTAGTTTACATAAAGGGAATGTTTACATCTATTTGAATTCTCACTGATTCTTGACTCACCATTGTATTATTCTTTATTCCACTTTCCTATCAAATAAATATTGATGGAAATTTAGTTGACTGGAGATTAACAACCATTTCATGAAGCAATGAGATGCTTTTGTGTCAGATATACAGTTCTAAATGAATTCACTTTTGATTCTTGTTTATATTTTTGCAAACGCAACACATCACCTAACATTTTAAAATCTGATTGTAGTACAAAGCTAACCTTACCCTTTGTTGACACAAGTGACATTTATGAAGGGATGGGATGCACCACCTTTAGTAGAACTGACTCTACTGGTTGGACTTCTTCTTCAGGATGTGACACAAGTGAGTTTTCTTGCTCTCTTCCAGTGCCAGGGACTTGAGAGGTGTGCAGGCCTCTGCTGGGATGGACGGCAACATGCACAGCCGGCCGCCTGATCGAAGGTATGTCAAAACCACCTTTTTATAGATGCTTTTGTGGAAGAAATGAACTACGGAACCAATCACCAAGAGTTTTCACTTTCACATTTGTATTTGAATCAATATGCCATTTTTGTAGCTTATTTGGGTCACAGGGTTCTTCTGGTCTCCAGCTTTCAACCAGTCACCATTTCTTTGCTGTCACTCAACATTCAATGTGGTATTTTCTCATGGAATTAAAGTAGCTTTTGGTCTTTGGGTGGAAACTGGAATTCGTGGAGGAACCCACTGCAAGCTCAGTGAGAACTTCCTGTGACTAAGTGAACTTCTAAATTAGAGGCAATATTCCTTCTTCACCGTCATTGATTTTTATTTCAGAGATTTATATTTTTCTGAAGCTTAGGAAATGAATTATGGTGTATATAAACGACTAGATTTTATTATTTGCTTCGCCGATTACTAAATGATTCTTTAAGATGTCAATGAATTCTGTGGGTTCTTTCACACTTCGTTTGTTATTAACGGTGAACATGCTGCCGTTCTGTCCTTGCGCAAGCCACTTCGCCCACATTGCGCTGTAAGGATGTATGTGACTGGTGGGGTTTATTTGGTGGTGGGCTTATCACCACCAGTGTGTGAATGGGAAGTGAATGAATAATGCATAAAGTATATGAAAAAGCGCTACATAAATTAAAGTTAAAATTATTATAAATTAAATAAATGTCTGCGTCACTCATTGGCTACATGCAAAGTCCCAGGACTCTCAAACTGTGCCATTGTGCTGCCCTAAATAAATAAATGAATCAGTTTTCTTAAACAGCAGCCTAAACAGATACCTTTAAAAATCTGTAATATATTGAAAGCTGTGTTTTACAGGATGATAAACATTAAGAAATGTACAGTTTTTTTTTACAGCAGAATACTTAACAACATTACAACGCCGTACAGGTTTTTTGAAATAGTATTTTTAAAAACAGCATAAAGCAGTCTAATTAGAGCATCTGCTGTTTAAAATGTATTATAGCATTTAATGATGAGAAAGAGCTGCAACCGAGCAGAATCCTTTCAGGTCAACGGATACGATGCACCAATGGCTCTACGCCTCTACACTTCATTTGAGAGCTTTAACCTGTTAAAATGATAATTATTTTTGATGAATTACCTGGATACATTTTTTTCTAAATTTATTATCTGTTTTACTTTCTGAGCGTCCTGGTTTAATACGTTTGAGTATATGTCACACGAGATGGACTGTTTCAGTGTGATAGTTTATCATAGTTTGAGACATTTTTGCTGTTGTTCTCCTGTTGAAATCATGTCACTTCCTGGAGGTTGTTGCCAAGAAGGAACTGGCTTTTGTTAACACGAGGATTTTGTAAAAAAAAAAAAAACAAAAAAACAAAACAAACAAACAGTGAGCATGAGGATGCAGACAACTGTTGCGTTTCCAGAGTTGCACAGTAGGTTCAGTGTAAATAGTTTGGCCTTGTTGATAAAATAAACAGAAATGCACAATTCATGGAAAACTATTTTCCTGCAGTGAATCCCCGAAGAAATTCCACAAACTAATGAGGTTGCAATTGACAAACAATTGAATTTGTGATAAAAAGTTAAATTAAACATTGTTATGTTTATGTTGCAAAGCAATACATCAGTGATACTAACTATTAATGCATGTAAGAGATGACTTTTTAAATAATATTTATTTATTTTGCAATATTCACACGGATAGCAAAGCACATACATGCATGTTCTGAGAGGCTCTGACCAGACTGTTTATGAGTGAAGATTGAGAAGTGCGTGTCATGCTGGTTCTCCGGTTTGCGTGCTTGTTTACAAGACAGCCTGACTGTAATTAAAATCTCTGTCACAGGCATCGCCTTGACCTTAGACCCCGTTGCATTTCCTGCCTGCAGAGCAGAGCTGAGAAACGCTCTTGGACACATGTGAAGGTCATGGGAAATGAACTTTAGGGAGTGGGGGATCTCTTGCAAAACTTCTCCTGATTAGTTTCTTCGTTGGGGAAATGAGGATGTAATTGGGTTTCTAAGTTGACTGTACTGAAAGTCGTCCACCGTTTTCATTTCCCTCTCAGATTTGACTGGAGATAGCTGGAAAACGACTTCTGAGTTTAATGGGATGCTCGTCAAATTGAGCTCGGAGCCAAATGTACTCGTCTGGTGCAATAACCCATGGCTTTTGGGCTGAACTTTAGATACAGAACATTTGGAGACATAAAAACCGGAAGGATTCTTGAAAACCACTTGAGGTTGATCAGTCGTCTTTATCATGAGCTAGAAGAAACTGGATATTATTTTTTTTCACATTCTTGCAAAATAGGGCCGCTTAATGAATATAGAGGCTATTTGTATCCTAAATTGTTTTCTATGCAAGGTTCAACCCTTGTTGATGTTTTCATAATGAGACGTGAATCTTTTATTGGAACAATTACGTGCAAGTGTGAAGTTTTGACTTGTCTGCTGTGCATTTTACCAATATTTTCATGATTTCACATTACTTTATGAACCATCAAAAGTCTGGGGTCTTTTTGAGCGTTTTTGATCACTTTACAATTTGCTCTAATAAATTACCTTTTTTAGTGGCAATGGTTGATATCATTTTTTACATCTACAGCTTCTTTTTTTTTTATATATTTTTTTTCATTACATTACACTGTTATTACACAATAAAGCTGAAATTGTACACAAAAGAAATTTTGTTTACTGCAAAAATTGAGAGTGAACAGGCAAAAAAGCAAATTGTATTTAAAAAAAAAAAAATCAGGGAAACCTTTTCTAAACCTTTTATACTGTTCCGAGCATTTTTTTTGTGCCAGAACTTTGAAAAACACAAGTCATATCACAGGTCTTGTACTTCAAAGGGTTATCCCTTCTTTTCACACCTAGATGGCACAAATTTGGAGTCTCTAAAACGAAACTGATAGACAATCAACATTTTAATTTGAATTACCTTGAAAATGATGTCATAACTCTTGCAATGTTAACTTAAAATTTAACTCAAAAATATGAAAGATAACCTTTTTGAAACCTATTATTTATTTTTGTAATCACAATTAAACAGTGGGTGTGTTGCGTTATTCTTACATTATTCAAAACATCCGCTGTGATGCTCACGCACTGATGCATGCAGGGACATCTAAGGGTTAAGAGCGCCACACTGAAATATGTTTTTCTTTTGGGGTCAAAGATTGTAATCTGGTTTAAAAGAATAAATCCACTTTTGTTTGTGCATTAAAATTTAAAAGAGTTGTGTTGATATAACTTGAATATGGATTTTTCAAATGCTCACTTATGGTGAACAGAACATCTGATGCGCTTTCAAAATGTTTTATGTTTGCTTAAACAGAAAAAAAAATCCATACAAGTTTGGAAACACTTCAGGGCGAGAAACTGATAAGTAATTTCTTTCTTCAATGTGAACGAGGCCTTTAGCAAACTTTGGAAACTTGGGCACCTCAGCTTCAGAGAATGATGTCAGCTGAGAGCTTTCCAAAGCTGGAGTCATTTTCAATGAAATCTGAGAGACTTCTTTCCAGCACGTTCTCATAACTCTTTTTTTGGCATTATTCTCTCTCTCTCTTCCTCTCATATGTACAGTACCTCTCCCACACTCCCTATGAGCACACCCCGGCGTTATTGTGAGTTTAATTAGGGGCGAGTCTGATACTCTGAAAGGTTTTAATGGGAAGCCTTTGAGCCTTTCAAAAACTCTCAGATTTTCCTCCCAGAAACGTTTGATTAGTGTGGCCGGTGGGGTTTGCGGAGAGAAAGTTTTACTGTGTTAAATGGCATGACTCTGAACCACGCAGAAGTTGATGTGTAATTCAGGAGCAGGATTCTGGCTTCTCTGCCATTGTGGCTCGTTAGGATTGTGTCTGTGGTGCAACTCTGTTTATATAATGTTTTGCCAAGTTGCACAGTTCGTTTTGATGGATTTCATGATATGCAATTATTTCTTTGTTCGAAAAGTACCAAAGTACCACTTAGTCGAATTGATTTAAACTTTAAACCTTGCTTTGTGGCCTTTTTGGGTCGCACTCTGTATAACATCTGTGGCTGGGCATCATTGATGTTTGTTTAATCAAGAATCTGTCCCCTTTTTATGTAGATTGGTGTTTGAGTTGGATTTATTGTTATTTATATGAAGACCTTGATGCATTTCTTCTCGATTTGTATGCTTCAAAATTAACATAATCTTCAACTATGCACAATTTAAAATCATGACACATAAATACACAGATAAACATGCAGACAATCTGCGACTCAAACATATCAATTACCACAACATATGTTTGGTTTAACTGAAAAAGAAAAAAAGGTCCATAAAATAGGGCACGTATTGTACCCTGGATATAAACATTATGAGTTTCAGAGGTTTGCTTGTATCAAAAATAATTTATTGTCTGTTATGTTTTAATTGTAGGGGAAACTGGGTATGTTTATCAGCTATTTGGTATTTTTGACTTCCTTTGTGAAAATATATTTGTACAGATGGTACATTTTTGTGTATTCTATGATGCGTCTGTACCTCATGATTATTCATGAGTCGGAGCTCAATTATCCAATGATTTTAATGAACAGTAATGAATGACTCTTGACACGTTGTGTCTAGGGGTGTAACGGTTCACGGTATGTATTGAACCGTTTCGGTACGGCCTGTTCGGTTTGGTACACTTGCGTACCGTTTCGGTATTTTTATTAAATTATATAATTGTATTATTAGCGCGATATTAAGCGCAGCGGAACAATGTTCCTAGGCGAGTTTCCGCACGGACGCTATTGAGTGAAGCACAGCTTCACGCCGGGTAGCTGTGAGAAATGGACACAGAGAAAGAGAAGCCAGCGCTTGAAGACCCTCCCACCTCACTACGCTCTCCTGTTTTGGAACACTTTGGCTTCTCTGTTAAAATATGTAAGGGGGATAGACGAGTGGATAAATTTAAAGTTGTATGCTGACATTATTCCACGGAGAAATGTATTTTTCTTAATAACGAGTGCAATTTATTTGAAATATCACCCAAATGTGACACTTTTATTTATTTTATGCAAGAATTCTACTGTGTATTGGCAGCTTTTCAAAATAAAGATTATGTAAGTTCTTATTGTTTTGTACCGAACCGAATGAACCGAACCGAGCTCTCCAAGACACTGTACAGAACCGAATACGATTTTAGCGTACCGTTACACCCCTAGTTGTGTCATATAGCAAGACTGTACGCAGTAGTCTGGAGTTTAGCACGGGTCTCAGGTGTTTGTTTCCGTTGTGCAAACATTCTGGAGTGATACACTCTGTCTTCAAGGTGTTGTTTGGCCATGAACAGATTTGTAGCAAGCATTTCTCCATTGAGAGAGAGAGAGAGAGAGAGCTATGAGAGCAACTGCAGAATGATGGACCATGGCGAATTAATGCATTTTGCAAATCAATGCGGTCAGCCAATGCTTTTCCAATTCTTCTATCCCACTTCAGTGGAGGTATTTGTGCATTAATGTTTGCGTTATTGGCGACTGGTTCATGAACATAGATCATAACATTTGCTTGCACCCTACTTTCTACCTAGCCAATCCCAAAGGGAAAAGTTTGTTTGCAAAGGTTGTTGATTTCGTTTGCAAAATTGACATGCTTCTAATGGATATTAATAATAAAAAACGTTTTGTTATGTCATCGACAATATGTCATTCTTACTGAGACTAATGAATGTGAGTGGATTCCTAATGGTTTGTCGCAGAGATGCACCTTTATTTCACATCAAGTCCCAGTGGCGCAATAACATTGTGAGATTCATGACTATTTCAAGTTGATGGATGCATTTTTCTATTTCAATCTAAGTGGTCAATTTCAATCTAATTTTCAATGGTATCTTCCTGATACCATTGTTGTACTCTTGACATCATTCAAGAAATCAGTTCCAACCCAAGTCCTCTATTGATCAGACCATAAAAACAAAAAGAGAGAGGAGGGATTAAGTTGAATTACTCCAAGGATGAGTTAAGTAGGGCTTTGTATGGGCTTTGAGTGGCAATATTTAGCTAATTATCTCTAGTGTTACAGTGAGTTTGGTCAAACTTTATCGAAATCTGTCCACCACATTTTATCCCCAGTACTTGTTGCGTCAAATAAATTCAGATGTACCCAGATTTAGCAATGCATTCATAAAACTGGAAGCTCACAATGGTAAAAGAAGAGACTGACAAATGAGGGGAATTTAGACTTGATCTCTGCGAATATGAAGTCAAGATGTGGAACTGTGCAGGTGTTGGCAAGGAGTCTGTTTTACGCCGTTGCAGTTTGGCCTCTTTTCCTCTTGACATCTGGTCTTGGAATTCGGAGCGGGTGTGAATAACTGTCGGAATGTTTTCTTGCTCATGATGTCATCCTGTGTGATCTTTAGTTGTCTCCAGAATGATCAAAACACACACAGTAACACACAAGCCCAGACTTACTGTATATACTTCAGTGCTCCAGAAACCAGGCCTGGACTACAAAGTGTCACCTCAGGGACACGAGGATGGAAACACTTAAGTGTAGTTACAGCTGTTTCCATACTTTCTCACACTGCTCTTTCCCCCGTCATACACACAGACTCCCTTGCACAGCTGTTCTCCACTGCTGAAGATGGAGTACGAGGACATTGATGTTACTGTGTATGCTTCATGTCATACGGTGGTGAGAGAGACACGGATATAAAGCACAAATGGGCATTTTTTTTCACAACTGAATACATAATTAATTCAGTTTCTTGGCATCTGCAGTAGAGGCTGACCGGACTGTAAGCCCTGGGCTCATAGCATTGACCGACCAGGCACAGAAGGGTTTTGCCAGTTTGGAAAGCCAGTGCTGCTGGTCTGAGACAATCTGGGATGGCTGCAGAATGCTCCATCAGCATCCCCAATACAGAGATCCTACAGGAGTTTCTCCTGGGCTTCTATCCTGCGCTGGTATTGCACTTGTTTGCCTCATAACGGAAGTGACGTCTCCCAAATAAGACGGCGACACTGATTGCAATCCCTCCTCAAAGCATTGCCATGATCTGCAAGGATGTTTTTGTCCTGGGATCCCAGCATTGGGTGAGCACAGAAGCCTGGCCATGCAGTGCCAGGTTAAGCAGTTGGGGAAGCCACTGCTGCTGGTCCCAGTCCCAAATACAGGCCTGGTGTTGTGAACCTATGGGAATCTCTGTTGGGCTTCTATCCTGCACTGGTATTGCACTTGTTTGCCTTTTATTGAAAGTGGCGTATCCCCAATCAGCTGGGGTGGACTCTTGCCTTACAAACCCTCCCCATGCTCCACAATGAGTAACTGGGCGTTTATGTCAATGATATGTAGTCTTTGTTGTCCACCCTCATGCCATTCATGCTGGAAATAGAGACGTGGCAAGAGAGACACAAAAAAATGGACATTTAATTCACTCAATTAAAAGATTTTTAGCACCTGAGATGGTTGCATCTGGGGTTGAGTCTGGTCCGCAGGAATCCAGTCTGTAATCCTCGGGATTCCCAGTATCGAGTGAGCACATTAAATGGCCATGCTCCTGCCAAGTCAAAGCTGGAGCTCCTGGTCTCCTAGCCAGTCTGGAATGCCAGCATAATGGTCCAATGGGGCACCATTCTTAGGTGCCCCTGCTAGCCAGTGTTACACTCCTTGTTGCATGGAATTGACATCTCTGCCTTTTGAAAGGTTTGCCAAGATGATACTGACTGGACCCACTCTTTGTCACATTCACCACTAGTAACCTTAGCTTTACACAACATCCTAGATCATCTAATTGTAGTAAACTATGTAATTTTAAAGTGCATGGGTAGTTTTGGGGCTCGGATTCTTGTTTGTTATAATTCCAAGTTCTTGCTTTTTTAATCTCCTGGCAAAGTGACGTATCTAGTTTTTCATTAAATGAGAAATTGTGGCCTGAGTGGTATTTTGCACTTTGGAAGATGTGGAGGTTTAGTCTATTGTTTTGTGTCATCTACCAATTCTCCTCCGTTTTTATGTGTTAATTGTGTTGTATATGTTCTGAAATGGGAAGCATCCGTTATGCCACAAATTTCAACCATTTATGAGAATGGAGTAGCACAGCATCCTCTGCAGAGCAAAATTTTCAGTGATTAAGCTGAAATGATGGGTTATGCTGTTGGTGGTACATTTGTATTGCTGTGAAATTGTATCTGTTAATCCCAATTCTGGTTGCATCTTTTGTTCATGGATTGTTACATTATTTAGAAAACAGATTGTAATTGTCATTTTTATTATTCCTGCTACCAAATATCTTTACCGAAGGCATTCTGTTGGATAAATATTTTCATATTAGAACTAATTGCAGAATGTCTCCTCTTTCTGTAAAGATATTAAGATAAGAAATTTGGCCACGCCCCCTTTTGAAGTTGGCCATGACGTTGCAGCAACAATTAAAGCAACACATCCCTAGAACAGTGTTGATTGCCCCCAAAAGGACAATTTTAGCAGAATATTTAAAAAAGAGCTGATACTTCACGAAAGCTGTATATCACATACTTGGAAATGGACAGACTATAACGTCATTAAATTCTTGCTTCATTCAGTCAGTTGAGTAATAGTGTGTCCTTTGAGTCTCTCATCTGGTAACAAGCCCAGCAGAATGAACATAACGGCTTCGTCCTAAACTCCCATGAACACCCTTTATAGTGTCTGGAATGCAGAACCATGATTCCAGTTCTAACCATATTTGCATTTGTTTTGTGTTATTTAGCAAGGAAATATTAGAATACAATAAAACGATGGATAATGTTGCATTGCATTGTTCACTGGCAGACATCTTCTAATACAAATATCCTTTTAAAATCCTTTGCCAAAAAAAAAAAAAGGGATAATTTTTACTTTTTTGCTAAAGTTCCCAGGTCTACATTGTAAACATATTTCCTCCTAGACCGTTCGAGCTAGAGTCAAGAAAGTTGGCCAAGACATTCAGACTGGTTTGACTCGGGTTGCTATATATTTTCAGACTTGCATCACTAAATGAATTCTGGGAATTCCTGAGAATGTTCCGAACTTTTCTATTGACTTAACTTGGGGTCAATCTTCAAATTGAACACAACTTGTGGAGGTTATCAGTCTGTGCAAAAACATACCAGCCACTGTGCAAAAGTGTTTGAACCCCAGGCTCTAGAAGGGGTCAAATATTTACCATTGACTTATGGCATTTAAAAATAAATAGAAATGAAGTTGAGATGAAACATCACAGAAATAGAAATATGTTAATCATAGAAATAGCTTAAGTTTAAAATTCCCAGCAGCCATACTGTTTACCCAAGCAACCAATTTTACAGCTCTTTCTCAGCGAAGGAACAAAATAGTGACATGGGGGTTGTTTTATTTCACTCAAAGTGACAAGGGGGGCATTATATGGTGTCACAGACCCCTTCATAGCAACCAGTGTGTTTACCATAGCAACCATTAAACAAAACACCACATAAACGCCGAATCCTAGGGGAAATGCCAATCGGCTGCAAATAATTTTGATGATTATTCAAATATAGTGTTAAAGCCCATTTACTTGTGGTTTTTTGTTTGTTAAATATGCTGCTTTTCATTTTAATGAAAACATAACAAAATAAAAAAAACTAAACATTTTGAACATTTAAGATGAAAATAGTTTTCTCATCTTTGGACACAAACATGTTTCTCTACTTTCATTCTGACCATATTTATTTTTACCCTTTAATTCTGAATATGAATGATTAAAATGCATATGTAATTATGTTTATTAGCTTGCATTGTATTTTTGAAAGTATGTTGCCTAAAAATGCAGCCTACATAGACCGCTCACTAGAATTTGGACCCATGTCAGTGTCAGTAGATGTCATAGATCTTCGGCGAATACCATGTGTCTTGCCTCCTCTGCATTCCACACATACAAACTCGCTCCCTTTCTCTCAGCAGCTGCATTTTAACACCCCAGCCTTCTCCATGCTTTCATGAGGTCTTAAAGGGATAGTTTAACCCAAAAAAAATCCGCAATGAGTCTTTTATGTGTACTCTTAACAAGTTTTCCACTTTAAATATCCAAGAATCCTTCTTTTGAGTTAAAATTTTCTGATAATTTAGTCAATTATTGGGTGTGTTGAGCAACATTGATTTATCGCATCTCTTTAAAGCTCTATTTCTCATCATGGAGCTCCTGATTTGGCTCTACCTCTCTAGTCTGAAGAATACAAGGGGTTTTTTTTTCAATGTGTTGGGTTCTTCAGAGCATTGCGAGCATGTGGCAGGACTCCAGAGAACACAGGAGAATGGAGGCTCTTTGTTTAGCTGTCAGGCCTGCAGGCAATGACCGTAAACAGCTTTCAATGCTGCTAAAAGAATATGCAGCAAATTGATTCGTTTGCTGTGTGTGTTAATCAGAGTTGTGTTTATGCTGCAAGTCATCAATTGGGAGGCACACACGCTGTCCGTCAACATACAGTACCCTGCAAATGCTTTAGGCAGGTGTGGAAAAAATGCTCTAAACAAAGCATTCTTTCAGAAATATTAATAATTAATGATTGTTTAGTTCTGTAAATGTACAAAAGGCCAAGCAAATGAACCAAAAAAAATTCAACATCAAAACGATATTTGATTTCAGGTGAACAGCTGAAAGTATATGACTATGAACTGGGACACCCCTTTCAAAACCATCAGCCGAATGGTTCTGAAGGATCAGGGAGTCCTGGTACTTTTTTACATTTTAAACATATGTATAATTGTTGACGTGCTTTATATGTATAAAATGTGACGTGCTATACGCAAGTTTGGTGTGTAATATTAAGTATAATCAATATTTTTATATATTTAAATATAAAAACTATTTTTTTGTGATTTATAGTACTTTTACATGCATATATTTGGATATGGGACAAAAAAAAATCTAAAAGTTTTTCATGCAATTTGAAAACTTTTATCATATAAACTTACATTTGCCATCGTACCCCTTCGTTGTGAAGTGTGGCTCGAGCCTTCGTAATGAAGGGATACGGTGGATACGGTATTGGGAGAATTGGGACAGCCTAGTTCTGGAAGATTAAACATAAAAAGGAAATAAAATTGCAGGGAATTGTATCTAGATTTCACTGCAGAGAAAGCAAACACACAAAAGAAGTTGTGAATCCTTTGTTATACAAAGATATTCATTGGAGATCTATGATGTGAAGTCCAGATTTTGGCTGGCCGAGGACTTTTTGGATGCGCCTGTGTTGTGTGATTAAGAGGAAACGCACACTAGTGTATCGCTGGCAAGTGTGTGTCTCTGCGCACAATGTTTCTTTGTCTCAGAATAAAGGATTCAGTGTAATAGTTGTAGTTTTGACTCCTGGGGAAAAGTTTTATGTAAATGTTGGCTCTTCTACTAATAAGGGGCTTCAGATCCTGAGCATCTCTGCAGACGACAAGGTTGGTGGAGTCGAAGTACACAATCAAGCCCTTAATCTCAGTCTGCTTATCGTAGGATTTGAACTAAAAATTCCTGTTGGTTATCATAATATGTCCCTATCTTTAGGGACTTTTAAATATCTGAATCTGTGGGTTAAACGCTCAATCAAAAGTATGGATCAACTACTGGGAGTTTGCATCTTGTTTCTTGGTTGTAGCAACTATTACAATAACTGAATGTCAAGTTACACAATGTGTAACATCTTGAAAGTGGGTGTTAAAATGATGTGTATTGTAGTTTTATGACTATGTTTGCACATTTTAATGACAAAATATGATTTTGAAGCATTGTAACAGACTGCCTTGTCACCATTCTTTCCCCAAACCATTTAAAAGCTCAGCCAGTTCTCTTCTAATAGCTTTGCTGTTGGAAAATTGGTCATACATCTGATTAATTTGTGTGAAAATTGAGCGAGTTTTTTGACTTCTATGCATCTCAAGGGTGTCTTAATTCAGGCTACTTCAAAGAATGCAAAGTAACTAAATGCAGTATCCAAATGGAAAGTATCTGTAATATTTAATCTTTCATTGCTCACAGGTGTTTTAAAGACATACACATTGTTGCTCATTTTTGTTCTTGTTTGGCGTTTGATAGCAGATGAAAACGGCTTCTTTGGCTCAAAGAGTGAAGGTTATTGTTACCTGTCTGCTTTGTAAAGACAACGAATCCTGGACTGTTTCAAAATGATTGGCTCAATCTTAAAGCACAGATGCTGAAAGTCTGTCTACTTAGATGGAGTTTTGCAGTGGGAGGCAGGATGTTTGGGTAAAATGGATGAGTGAAAGCTCATCAGCCAGTAGATTGACCTTCTGAGTGACCTGTGGAAGACTGGGGTCACTTAAAGGCCTCCTATGGATCACCCATCACGACCTACATCCCATCATGAACATAACATCTCTATTGTGCTGCGCCGTCAGGGGAGAAGTATACACTGTGAATTAAACAACTTTTCCTTTCAAGTCTGCATGCACATAATGCACTGGGGGAATGTTTGGGGTGTTTTTACATTATATACGAGTGCATTTTTACGAGATTTTACGATACGCATAGATTACTTTCCTGATTCGCAGATTTTACCTTAAATTGATTGTATACTTTACATATTTAAACTTTACAGTGCAGTATAAAACTTTTCTTATTTATATTTCATGTTATATTAGTTTATTTTCTTAAAATGGTTTTGGAATTTGTGGATCATTTGTTTGTTGATTTGTCTTTTTAACTCCTTTGATTATAGATTTTTAGTAAGATTTCAGTTTGGTGTGCTAACAGATTAGCATCTTAAAGGCTACCATTGGCATCCGACATAGATAGTCACGAAAATTAAAAGGTGCCAAAATAATTCCTTCATTTTTTTTATTGTACTAAATATTGGCTTTAAAAAAAACGTTTTGGTATAAAAACACAATGAGGAAGAACGATGACGCCACTGAAGTAACATGCTGTGCTGAATGAACACGATTAAATCTGATACGTTGAAAAGTGTTTTTTTTTGTTGAATTTAGAAGCCTTCTATTGTGCGTTCACTGTATTTGTATGACAATGGCCTTTCTTCTTGGTCATCATTGTCTTCTTATGGAATGCTATGCTAATTACATGCAAATTATTCTCTCGTAGCCCCTCCCCTTAACCCTCCAACCCCACACAAAATCTGTTAGAAAGTTAAAAGTGAAAACCTTTTTCAAAAAGTTTTGTCATTGAAAAAAATGACATTGAAAAGTTTTTACATAAGAAAAAAATGTAAAGAGAAAACCGCTGCTGAAAACCTCTGTAACATCACATTTCCATTTTTTGAAGTGACAAAAAAATATATGACTAAAAAGATATAGAGCTAAGAATATAATATGACAGATAATAGGGTATTTAAACTAAATTACAGCTTATTTATTTTTACACAAACAATTCCACTTTTAGTTCAACTAATAAGTAATCAGTCGCCATATCTAGTGTTTAAAGTTGAATGAGGGCATGGCATGTCTCTGACTTGGCACATCTTTCTTCATGTACAACAGGGTTAAGAAAGAGGAAGCAATTCCCATGAAGAATTAAAGTTATTGCTTCCCTCTCCTTTCCCCTAGTTTGATCCCTCGTTCTCTATCTTCCCATCCCAGAATGCTTTGGGTCTAATGGCCTTTCCAGAGCTTCTCTAAACAGCCTGTGTTTACCTCTCATACCGTATTAGCAGCTGTGGCCCTGGATATGTTTTGTCTGTCCACAGGGACTGTGTCTGTCAAACCATCCTGACCAATCACAGCCACTTCCTGTGCAGTGTCACTATACTGTACTTAAACTCGGAGCATAAAATCTTTCTGTGACTTGGAAGAAGAGTTTTTCCCTGAAGTGCACGCCATTTATTTTCCTTTTTACTTTTTAAAAGTAATTCACATATTTAAAAAACAAAAATTGCCACACACTTTGAGCTAAATATAGTTTTTGAATAAAAAGTAGGGATGCACCAAAATGTAAGAAATTGTCGCCACGCCTCTCTCATCCTCCCGTCTTGTTCGCCCTGTTGTTACGAATCAAACACGGAGTATGTCGGCCATTTGAAAGTTTCAGATGAGGACAGCGAAGTTGCAATATTTTTGCAAATATTTTTCTTCTGTTTGTGCTCTGTTGTTTGGTACAGTCATTTAAAATTGAAGTAAAAAAGCAGCTAGCATTTTTTTGCACAATTTTTTTACGGAAAGAAGTTTTATTTATTTTAATTTATTATCTGTTATTTATTATCAATGTAAGTTTGATTGCTTAATTAATTTGTAGTTTTTTAAATACAAACAAAATATTTTAAACATTTTTTTAATGTTTTTCAAAAAATTTTGTTTTTTTAATGAAGCAATTTTTGGTTTCGGTATCGACCCGGTATCGATCATTTCGGTGCATCCCTTATAAAAAAGTCCTTAAAATAAACTATAATACATAATATTTCTCCACATTTCGTCTTACAATTCACCTTTAATCTGGGATCAGAGAAAATTTTTTATTTTAAATTTGTAAAATGTTTAAAAACATTACGATTACACAACGTTTTAAAGATGCTTTTAACTGATGCTTTTTTTATTCAAATGCTTGAATAAAATGAGATCGACAATACGTTAAAAACGAATTCTTAAAGCATGTGTTAACGATATACTCCGTGTGTTGCTTTATGAGCAGAACCTTTAACAAAACAGGATTTTTTGACAAGTTTGTGCCACATAAAGCTTTCATTCATGTTCCTCACACCTCTTCAGCAGATCTGCAGGAAGAGGCTTTCAGCAGTCAACATTTTTAGCATGGCCACTGTTTATATAAGGGAAACTGGCTCGGTGCAGAAAAGAATCGAGTAAAGAGTGGTAGGAATTGCTAGATAGTGAACCCTCACTTGTGTTTCAGCTTTGTAGGACATTAAAACTACGTACAAAGTCTACATTTAACCATTTTAAAAACTCTCTTAAGCATGTCTAATTTTACTCTATAAAAGATATTGGGAATTAGACCCTTTAGATGTTTGAGTTTCCAACACAAGGGATTCCTTCAAGCACAATCCTTCCACAGTACCCCTTAAAGCTAATTTAAAGCTAGCTACAGCTTATAATCGTATTCGATTGTGGCTGGTGTCGAAATGGAGCAGATCCCATAGACGACGCATGCTTTAGTATCTGACTGTATACAGCAGATAATAATATCTGTGATACTACCTATCTGTGGTACTCAGGGGACAACAGGGACCCTCCTCTGGAGCTGCTCAGTTAGTAAAATATATTTCTTTAAAGTGTCCCTGACTACACTAGCTCTAGCTTGGTTCAAGAGGACTGTGTCAGTGCATTATGTTTGGATTTCAGGCTGTATCCAAGGCTGGAAATCGTAACCAAGGTCCCTACTTTAACTTCTTACGCTCTGGGGCATTTTTTTTTTATTTCAGCAATTTTCCTTGTCTGATCGAAAAGCTTACTTTGGCCTAAAACACATATGTGATCTCATTTTAAAATAAGACAAAACATGTCGAATTTAAAGTGAAAAAAACGTAATTTGATTTGCAGAATAAGACCCTAAATGTAGCAGTTAAAAAGAAATGACAATTTGGTTCACAAATATTACAATTTAAATTCTTTAATTTGACGATGTTTTTAAGCTGTTTTTATTGAAGTAAAAAATGTTAATAAAAAATTATTCAATTCCATAATATATACAGTAAAATCCTGTAAAACCAGTAAAGGTGTTACCGTATATTTGGATGGAAATTTTTTTTACTGTAAAATTATGGTTTATTTTCTTTAATATAAATTTTTAAATTGGACAGTCTGATGATCAGTAAAGATTATTATTATTATCACCATAGAAATCTTTAAATTGGGTAGTTCTGAACTGTGAAAAAGATGGTACGTAACCGTAATTATTACGAATTATGTGCTTGAATTTGACGAGCATAAATGGTTTTTATAGTAATTTTATAGTAATTTATTAGTACAATCTCATAAAACCAAGTCACTTTCTGTTTGTTTGTTTGTTTGTGTATTGATGCAAATTTTACCTATTAAAACATGTGCAGTGTGCAAAGTCTCTTGCCGTGAAATATTTTTTTGAAATACGGCTGTAAAAAAAAAAAAAACAGAAAAGTTTCAGACTTTAGTTTCCATTGCAAGTCTTTATATTTTATCAAAATTACATGAAGTGTGAGATGGACTCCAGAAGTTCTCTGTAAGTAGGAACTTCCCAAAATCAATAGAGGATGCTGAATGAAGTCTTCCTCATAGAATAGAGCGTTTTTAGGATTATGGATCAGGTTTGAGCATGCTCACACTGCGTGACCGAGGCAGTAATCTCTTAAAACATATGATTGGAATTTCTGGGGCCTCACCCTTTGTCCACTTTCCATAACTGATTATTTCAGGCAGCAGGATACTCCTAACCTCACTGCCTTTCTGAAATTCCCTACCGTGAATTGTTCTTTGGTGAAAAACTATTTTTATGTAGCATTAACCATTTAAGACCCGCTCATTTAACAAGAGAAGGAATGCTTCGGCACAATCTGTTGGTTATTATCTGAGTTTCGTGCGTTCCAAAAGCATATCGCCACATAATTTAAGAGTGGGCTTGTCAAAGAATTTAGAATTTCCTTCTAGACTGTTCAAGATACAGCTACCAAACTGGTCTGACTCAGGTTGCTATATCTTTTCAGACTGGTTCGACTCATTAGTCGTAAAGAGAATATTGGAATTTTTTCCATTGGCTTAACATTGGATCAAACTCTATTAAGCTGTTTCTCATCCTGAGAACCTCATAAAAACTGATCACATTTGTGGAACACACTAACCACTGTGCAAAAGTATTTGAACCCTAGGTCTAAAAGGGGCTAAATATTTGCCATAAACTTATCTTCATGTGTGAAGCATTACAGAGAAAGGGGGGTTGTTTATGTTAGTTATACTATACTAATACTTATATTATACTGATAACTTACATGTTGAAAGGTATCACTGACAGCCCCCTTAGCAACCAAACTGGTTAACCTATCAACCAAACCTTTAGAACTCTTTTCTCCGTACATGCAATGAAGTTGGTTTATACAACTTGTTTTGAAAAAGGGAACATTACATAATGTCATTGACCCCACCTTAGCAACCAGACTGTTTACCATAGCAACCAATTTGGCCTATCCCTATCTCAACTTTGGAAAATCATAGAGACATGGGGTTGATTTATTTAGCTCAAAGCAATTATACTGACCCCTCCTTAGCAAAGGTGCACAAGCCAACATCAAAGTTTAATTTACAATTCTCCTCAAATACACTTTGAAGTATTTTACAATAAAATAAACTGAAGAAGGAAAAAACAGAGTGAATTCTAACTTGCTCTAAAGTGTAGCTGTAATGAGATTAAGTTCATGAGTAAACTATTGCATCGTTATTCTCTGAAGGGGCAGGTATTGGCTAATCACTCGAAGCACGATAAAGCTGATGGGCTTTCGTTCTCAAGGGATCAGATAATTGTGTCCATTTCTCAAAGAAAATCCTATATAATAATGAGATCACAGGCGATGGAAAGGAGCTGTGGTGTTTTTCTGCTAGCAGCATTAATTGAACCTCTGGGTCCTGACATGCCTGAGCAAGAATGTGTGCGGATGCCTCTTGTCGTGCTCCTTCTAGTTGCACAATCAAAGCCGGAGTTTGTTTTAAGCACAGAAAAGTTGGTTTAGAGAGCATGGTGTCACAGAGCTGCTGCTTCTTGGGTAGTCACTGGTTTGAGGCCAGTTGGGTGCTATGTTGAGTTGACTACTAACAACAAGCTTCGGGTCAATTAAACGCTGAATACCCATTAGGAGTGAATGGTGATTGAATGTAACGATGCCAAGGGACTGGAACCTGTTCGAGGTGTTCCATGCCATTCACCAATTGTGAGTTGGAGCACCAGCAGGCCCCTGTTACCCTAACCAGGGCAAGTTGGTTAAAGACAAAATTAGTAAATGTGGCTAATATTGAAAGGTTTTATTCAGAGTTATGTGAAAAAAATCTAGTTACTTTGGGGTAATTGTGTCTTTAAATTGGGTTTGTATCTTTGTACTTTTTACCATTGTTTTTGGCTGGTTTCGCCTAGGATTTTTTTTTTTTTAATCAAGCTTTATTCAGATTACACGAACAGATAAAAATATTTTTCTCAGCTAACAAGATAACAAGTTCAAGGTGTGCTTAAATATAATTAAAAAATACGTATACTGTTGCTTTTTAGCTGTCTGTTACTTGTTCAATTCTGCATGTAGCTGGGTGTTCTCAAATTTGATGTGTTTCCGTTAGCATTTCAGCCTTGCTAAAGTCGCACTTAAAAAGTCATACGCAACAAAACTTTGTCAACTATCAACCCTGGTGTGTGTCTACCGTATACTGCAGTCGCGTCACATTAAAGGGGATACTAAACATTGACCAGTATGAGTTTGAATATTAAGCAGCATTTTAAAATATGTAGAATTCAATTTTTTAATTCCACTTTATTTTAATACAAGAAAATGTGTTTGTTTATACTGAGGTATATAAGGTTGCGTCATTGCAGTTCAAACTTTCTGCAAAATTGTGTTCCATCAACTGCAAACGTAGTCTGTGAGTTTTGCATTTAAATGCCGATTTATACGTTTCTGTAGACGCAGGCCTCTACTCACTAACTGTACGTGCTATATGTGGGCTGTAAGGTTTGTGATTGGTCGGTTTGGTAGCAGACCATTTCTTGAATGATTTTTATAGACTTCGCCAGCAGTCTCCAACACAGAACAAATTAATGAGCATTTGATCAATGAAATCGAGTGCAAAAATGGTCAGCTAATTAATAAGGTCTATAACAGGAAGTCAAAACACAAGCAAAACAGTCAACAAAAACATAGTCTACAGAGCCAAAAACCAGAGTCATGTGCATACGCTCGAAATAGAAGGATGAATTGGGCGTAATTTAGCCTGAGTAGTTTAATATATTATTATTTTAATGCGGAATGGTTGGAATTTGCAACAAAAATAATAGAATAAATTGAATAAAAATAACTGTCTGGGCAAAATTGTAAATCCAAAAAAATTAAACTATGAATTTAGTGCATCACTACCTGAGAACTTGGCAAAGATACTCAATTTTTGATTTTAGACGGCATTTTTTTTTCATTGTTAACATGGGAGTCAATGGGAGTCTGCCAAGTGGTCAATCGATGAATTGCAGTTTCAACCATTACCCATTCATCCGAAGGGGAAAGTGGCACTTTTTAGACTTTAATGATCACAATGTGCTGATTTAAACTCCCATTTCATTAAAAAAAAAAGAGTAATTTAATGTTACTTTTGTACAAGCTTCTGAATCATTTCTACAAAGTTTTTAGTTGTGGATCTCTCAGATGACTGATTGAAAAGTGAGCTAGCCCTGAGTTTTGCTGCCTGTAAAACATTCACCTGATTCAGACTCTGTTTACTTCAGTGCAGTGGATGAATGAAATCCTTCGGTGTCACACAAGGTTGAAATTTGGGTGAAGTATCTCTTTAATAATAATAAAGTCTTGCTGCACACATTCCTTGAACTTTTTTTTTCTCTTTAGCTGCTCAGTTTCCAGCTGTGTCAGTTCGATAAAAGCTTAGCAAACCCCTGATAAGAAATGATTGCATTATCACATTCATCAATGCCTTTTCATCAGTCGCTGAATGATCCATGAGCACCAGGCGCAGCAGGGGTTTCTCTGACAGGCTTGTGATGTCATTAAAGGGCGGGGCTATAAGTCAGGCCTGGCACTGAAACTCTGCAGAGTTGTTTGTGTCTCTCTGAGTGTGTGCATGGATCAATGGCACATGTGAGGTGTGTACAGAGAGGAGTTTCACACTGTTGCGCTCAAGGTAAGAGACAATGCTGGATGTTTGGGGAGTGACTGTCCTTGTCCTGACTCCTGTGCCTTCAGGGCAGGTAACATGAAAGTGACGTTTAGAAGCTCTTGTTCCTGCTTGTTCTTGATACTCCGTACACAATGTGATAGTTTAGTCTACTTTGTTGGTACCATGTTGGGAAACCAGTCAGACAAATGTAACTTGTGCATTTGTTTGTGCTTGGTTTTGGGTTGCCAGGTTTATCTGAGTAAGAAGTAAGACGTTGTGGAATCTATATAGCAGTTGATTTTGTTTTACCTCAGGAAGCACTCAAGGATTTGGAAGTCTGGTGCTTTGTTGAGTATAATTATTTGGTAATATTAAAAACTTTTAACCCTTCGGTTGGTGCATAATGAGATTCATTAACAAGGTTCAGGGGGAGCACGTCAGATAATGAATGACAAGGTGGATCCCGTAATTTTAACTTTGTATAAAAGTATTTGTGGTTAACTCTATGTAAGTGTGAAATCCCGAGGTGGAGTCTTTTGTGCAACCAGAAGGTGCCTTGAATTTTGTAGACAGCCATTATTTTTGTACACAAACCGACTTTTCCCATAAGACCCATACCCTTCTTGTTTGCCCCAGATTCACTCGGCAGGCTTTTTTCCTCTGCTCTCTGCTCACTGTAGCTTGATCCTTAGAGTATTGAAATTCCTCAAAGCACCACAACTGTCACTCCTTACACAGCAGCTGCATTAATCTGAAGGAGAATGTGAAGAATTTGATGGTCCTGTGTCCATCCCCTCTGAACTACTACTAGATATTGGTCTTGCTGGTCAACTTTCAAAGTCTTGAAGGGATAGAACTCCTAATTTACACAGATATTAGCATCAGATATTGTTAGGATGAAAAGGAATATTGAAATATGACTTCAGTGTTTGGTAGAAAACCAGAAAGTTCATTAAAGTGCAAAGAAAAAGCACAACGTCATTTTTTCGTTCTCAGTGACCTCTGATTGCCGGACACTCCTGAGCGCTTCATTAATGCAAGAGTAAGTAAAACAAGCATGGGTCTGACTTTTTGAGAAACCCAACTGCAAAATTTCCACTGTGTAAACTGCGATTCCAAAAAAAAAAAAAAAACATTCAATGTTGAGCCTTTTTATGTTGTGTTTACTCCATTGTTAAAGCAGGAAAGTTCCAGTGTGGTCCCTGCTGCTATTTCAGATATTCCAGTAATGAGCCTGTCTTTGATCTGTGATGGTCTCTGTATGTGTGCCGGTGATGATTTAGATTAGCCGGAGTTAGGATCTCTGTCTGGATGCATGGCTGCAAGCTTTGAAGATTTGCTTGGTGTTGTTTTGAGGACACAACCCTAGTCAAACAACAAATGTTTTGAACACGAGGCAGTATTATGATGTGTGAGGGGCTGTGTTGTCATGAATTATAAGGATGTGCTACCATTCATTTCCTTCACTCAATCACCTTAACTTTTATTTAGATTTATTCGGTTTAAAAGGCTGTTTTCTTACTCATACTTCAGAAAGTTTCTCTCTGTGAACATTGCACACATTAACAAATTCGGAAATAATTGTAAACCGTTTTGAAATTCTCTGTGCTCACAAGTGCCAACGTTTAAAAACGTATTTTTTTTCGTACTCAGAGTCTGTATGGTGAGTTATTACAGAAAAGTAGGGGTGCAACAATACACTCTGCTCACTTACCTCAATATTATATCTACATTATGATAATTATCACAATGTTTTACTACACTATTTTTATCCAACTACTGAAACTGTTTATGTAACAACCCAGCATTAAAAAAATGGAATTTAAAAAGTTTTAAGACCACAAAGTTAAGGAGGCTAGGGTCTAGTTTGATTTGTATGAGAGCATTTGATACCTTACATCCACTATGGGGCAGTGTTAATGTTTTGCATTAACTCAGCTTTTTTTCTCTAGAGCTCACTGTATAATCTTTCTTGTTTAAAATGTGAGTAAAGGTATAATTATCTTCTAGTATATATTAAAACAAGAAGACAAGATAAGGAAGTTGCAGAAGTGACTATTAATCCAAGAAACAAATACACTTCAGCTCCTGGAAGATATCTCCCGGTTGCTTCACGATACGTATTGTGACAATATTGTTTTGTGATATATTGTTATACACCCCTACAGTAAGTAAAGACACTGAACAAATTTATTGAAGACTCGAAACATGATTTATTCCAAACTAACTGGACTGAAAAGACGCATTTTATTTTACAATTTCTGGTCACCCAGGAGTAAAGTCTCCATGTGAGAACAGATCGTTTATTAAATGTTTTGTTTCAGGTTTACTTGATTTTTTTACTTTTGCTTTTTATCCAACCTTTTGGAATCATGTAAACACATTGAATGTAAACATAGGAAACTACATGGTTACAAGAAGAATCACATACATGCTAAATAAACTAGCTACATGCTGCTCAAGGATATCTAATAGTCAAAGGACCGGTAATAAATGTGTGTTTATAAAATATTCAATTAGGAGCATAGCTGTAATATGTACATTATGAATTTCCACTTAAATAGTTTTTGCTACATAAATGACAGAGGGTTTGATTAATTACAAAAAGGATTTTATTCATATTTTTGGACCACAAAAATTAAAAAAATTACAAACATTTGAAAATGTAATTTTTTTGTCAAAGAAATCTAGAACTTCAGAAAATTTTCACAAATCTACAATTAAAAAAAACGTAGAATAAACGTCTCTTCATAGATACTTTCACTTTTAACTTTTTAAGTACTCTTTTATAAATGGCTGGGTATATTAATGCTTGTCATAATTACTTTAATGTTATTTTCCAGCTTGATACTTTTACTCAACTAAAACTTTAAAAATAAACATGATAAAATCTCGCTAGTTTGACACATTCTAGTCACGTGGAAATGCTGTACATGATTAAAACTATTTTTCTGTGCATGAAGAGATGATTCCAGTGGCGTTTGGGTCACTTTCTGCAGCTGAGAGCCCTCTGTGACAGACACACACCGACCCGAGGCATGCTGCAGCTTGACTGTCGGAGGCCTCTTCCTCTGACACATCGCTAGAGATCTAAACTCATTCATCATCTGCACAGACAGCCATCATTAAACAGAGCCATATCTCCTCTGTACAGTAGAGCTAGCACAGAAACACAAAGAGATTGTACAGAGACGCCTTGAAAACTACATCTTAGACATTTTTAAATCTTCGTGTAGAAATTCTTGCTAGTTTATATTCCTTTTACACTGTTTGGGGGTAGCATTTGTTTCTAAGCCACATTGGTCACATTTTCACATTCCAGTTCTATTGTTTAACAAATATTCTTAGGAATAAAATGTTTATTTGTTTTTGGAAAGAGTTTACTTGTATTATTATGCAACTATATTGCCATATAAACTCCAATTAAACAATTAGTGTAATGAAATCGTCTTAAAATGTATCACAATTCATTTTGGCACAATATATTGCCCTGAGAAACGTAGTTATCGTGACATCCAAGTCAGCTAGTTAGTACTTGTATGTTCTCAGCACGGTGCTAAGATTTAAAAAAAAATTTAAATCATTAGTCAGTAAAAATATTTTTAAAAAATGGTTGCCTCCGCGGCCCACCAGATGGCGTACCACTGCCCACTAGTTTAGAATCACTGGTCTTAACGACAATGCCTATATATAACAATGTGCAGAAGTCAGACAGGTATGGCACAGAGGAAGACACAAGTTTGTGTTTTAAACAGTCGTTTCACACATTTACGCTCATAAACTCAATTGAAGCTGTGATTCCTCAGGGCACAACTTAGTATTTGCTTTCACTCAAGATCAGTGCATATAAAACAGAGTTCCAAGTTGATCGGGACTGGTCCCATACAAAGAACAAGTCTGCAGTGGATCAGTGTGGGAAAAAAAATCCACAACCCCCAACCGGTTTCGAAACTGCTGCATGATGAAGAGGAAAACACAAAATTCAAGGGTGACATTGAGAGCAATACCAAAAGAAAGACTAAGTGTGAGGAGAAGATAGAAGATATTCTGGGGGTGTTAGAGTTTTCGTTGGAGAAAATTAATGAAAAGCGACCACAACAAAACATTCATTTAATGTATAATATGAAACAAATTCATATTTCGTTGTAAAATCATAGGGTCAAGTGCAGCCTATATCCGCACACAATCCTTTTAATGTCAGTTGATGCCGCTTGTGTTTTGATGCTCTCAAACTCTGGTAAGACATTCTGATAGAGCGTATATCATGGTTAGTTCTCAAATTATTATTCTGAAAATAGACAGTCAACAGCCCATCTTTTGTAGTTTCTGTTGTATTAACATGCAACTGTATCCTTTTTAACAAAACAGGCCAAACAAAGGAAGCTGTCAGATGTTTCCCTGAAGCTCTTTTTCATTCAAATTCAGCTGACAGAGGCACACAGAGAGCTCTGCGGTTTGGCTTACACCTCACTAATGTACCATTTGACTTCATCAGACTATGGGAAAAATGCACATGTCTGGAATATTCTGATTTGAGAGATAGAGAGGTAAGATGAGCACGGGCGTATTTGCTAAAGTTTGTACTGTAAATGTCTAGCAGTGTTTAGCATTTCATGATTTAAAAAGCAATAGCAGTATGATGCCAATGAATAACGTCATAATTTCTTTTGTTGGCAGGTGCAATTTGGCCTTTTTCAATCGTTAGATTCAAATAGTGTGTACAATGGGAAGTTGAATAAATAAATGAAAGTAGCTGAATTAAAAAAATATCTTATTCTGGCCTGTACTTAAACCTTTAAAACATATAGGAGTCTATTTGCATATCAATTTTTAATTTCCTGTAAAACGCCAAGCACATACGATTGCGCAATAGTTCTTTTTGCATATGAAGTTGTTTCAGGGTGCTGTTTTCATCCGTGAGTGGGTGTGCAGAAAACCAGTAGGTTACAAAAAACAGCATACACACTACAAATATCACCATCCAGGGGAGTGTTCACAGCTTTCCTGATGCAGAAGAGCATGAACTTCTTTTTGAACATTCACAATTTTATCTCAAAACTTGTGAAAATACTTGACGAATTACAACTCATGTGCATATCGCCATCTACTGTACAAAAGTGTGTACAGTGATTACAACCAAGAATACTGCAAACATTTTATATTTTATATATAAATCTGATTGCACTATTGTTATATACATTTTTTGCATATTCTGCACAGTGTGCATGTTTTCCTTTAGATTAAACATTTCAATGTATCTCAAAGTAAATAAAAAAACAAATTTACTTAAAAATAAATTTTGTGCATTTTTGTAGAAAAATATGCAGATAACTTGTGTGTCTGCGTGTCTGCGTGTGCGCGTGTGTGTGTGTGTGTGTTTAACTGCAGTTTTGTAACTTTCTACAGTAAGTTTTGACTAAACGTTATATATATTTTTGGAATAATTGAATATAAGGGTTCTAATCATGAATATGATACAATTTTTCAGTTATGTTTTCTATAAATTTCTCTGTGTGTGGTTCATTTTAAATGAATCACATTTAATGTGAAATATTCCAATTTGTAGATTTTCCTTTGGTTCAGTCATGGCTTTTTTTTATGTACAAGCTATTTACTTTAGTGATCCTTACTATTAATTACAGTGTCCACGACTTTATTCAGGACGGTTTGATGAATCTGTTTGGGTTAAAGATGCAGCCGGTGTTCGGTGTTGGTAAACCTTGAAACCTTGTCGCTGTGCATGTGGTGTCTAGGCTGATGTTTGCGCAGGTGTCTGAATGTACATTTGTCAAATGCTTTGACTCTTCAAGGCCTATGGCTGTGCTTGGTATTAAAGTTACTATGATAGAGACTGTTTCAATCCTGTTACACTGATAATGAGCCAGAAATAAGAAATGGGGTTAAATAAAAGCAACATTAAATGTTCTTTCCTTTGGATTGTAGAGAAATGATTGAACTGTAAACCCCATTGCATTTTTTTCTGAGATATTAACACCTATACATTGGCCTTTTACTTTATTTTCAACATTAAAAGGGTTAATCATGCTAGTGTTTATCACAATAAATACAAACAAAGGGTCAGTTTACTTTACACTGCTTTTTTTAATATACCCCAGCATAGCGTTCGACTTCCTTTGACACTATCTGGATCAAAGCAGGCAAAGATGATTACTCAAATTAATAACTCGATAAATTACTTTCCCTTGAAACATCTGCAAACGAACCTTCTGAAGTATGCTAATGAGTACTTTTTAAGCGTGTGAAATAAAAAGCATCTGTTCTGAGAGTCATGAATGTGTCAGAAACCCCAGTCGTGTTTACTTTGGCTCACCGTGGTGCACTCAGACATAACATGGTATAGTAATGTACACATATCAGGGGCTTTCCTAACATCCTGAGTAATGTTTATGCTCACTTCCTCAGGCCTAAAATACCCCTCACTGGAGTCGTAGCAGTCACAGAAAAATCTGGTAATACGTCTGAAATATGATGTGTGTCAATGAGGCATTTGTGAAGCGTTTTAATATTTGATTTTATGATGAACTAATGGAGCAATACGCAAGAAACGTTGTCCTTGTAATAATAAAATATCCCTGATATATTAGGAGGCAACATTTTCATCAAGTAATGAATTCATTGCTAGAAGTTGAGACATAAAATTTGTATTTGAATATGCACTATTGTCTTTCAGTTTAATTTTAAAGACCACGAATTGGCGATATCATTGCCATCTAGTGGTGAAAAGACTGGATATCCCTTGGACATACAATACCTGTGATATAGTTCTTGTTTTAAAACAGTATATATGTTTTAGGAAAGGTTCACCTGGCTTTTTTATACACTTTTGACATTGTTTTGACCTTGTTTTTGCTTTTTTGGGGAGATTTATTTTTGTTTAATTGATGTTAAACATAAAAAAAAATTCTCCATTTTTGAGATTTTTGCAGTAAGAAAATGAAATACTCAGAATTTGTGTTCATTTCAGTTCAAGTTCAGGTTTTGTCATGCGTCGAGGAGAAACCTTCAGCTGAGCCATTATCTAATTCGGGCTTGAGCACAGAAGGTGTGTACAGTATTATTGTTTTATGGCTTTCATGCATTTTTAAGGGCTTAAACATGCTCAAAAAGCCTTCAAATTCTACACACACACTAGTCAAAACTGGTGAAAATTGTGGCTGTGGCAAAATGGCCCGATAGCGCTCTATAGTTTCAGCTTATGTTTTGCTGCCATTAAGTCACTGGTAGGGGTGTAACGGTACGCTAAAATCGTATTGGGTTCGGTACAGTGTCTTGGAGAGTTCGGTTCGGTTCATTCGGTTCGGTACAAAACAATAAGAACTTACATAATCTTTATTTTGAAAAGCTGCCAATACACAGTAGAATTCTTGCATAAAATAAATAAAAGTGACACATTTGGGTGATATTTTAAATAAATTGCACTCTTTATTAAGAAAAACACATTTTTTTAAATAAAAAATGAAATACTGCAACTAGTTAGGATAGATTAACCTATCCACATTTTCTGAAGAGAGCACAGTTCTGGTTGCAGTGACTACCTCCAGCAGTAGAAAATGTTAGATGTGTTGCCTGCCCGATCTCCGTGGAACAATGTCGGCATACAACTTTAAATTTATCCACTCGTCTATCCCCGTTATGTATTTTAACAGAGAAGCCAAAGTGTTCCAAAACAGGAGAGCGTAGTGAGGTGGGAGGGTCTTCAAGCGCTGGCTTCTCTTTCTCTGTGTCCATTTCTCACAGCTACCCGGCGTGCAGCTGTGCTTCACTCAATAGCGTCCGTGCGGAAACTCGCATAGGAACATTGTTCCGCTGTGCTTAATATCGCGCTAATAATACAATTATATAATTTAATAAAAATACCGAATACCGAAACGGTACGCAAGTGTACCGAACCGAACAGGCCGTACCGAAACGGTTCAATACATACCGTGAACCGTTACACCCCTAGTCATAGGTGAATGAAATTCAGCCTCATGTGTGCAGCGTACCATAGAGATAAATATAAGTAATATAGATTTCCTAAATCTCCAAGATGACAGTAATATAAAAAATCAAAATGGCCACTTTCACTCCTCCTATATATTTTCTCTGTTCGTCTCCAAACTCCATCAGTCTTGATGTGCTAAAATTGAAGTGCTGTGTTAAATTGTGAAGCTAGTTCTGCACATGGCGGCCATTGAAAACTAAATTTCGCCATAAACCCCAAGTTACTTATAACTCAGTAATAGAATTTCAGATTGGGATCAAACTTGCCAGTTGTCTTAAGAAACCCTGCCTGAACACAACTATATAGCAAACTACCACTATAGCACCATCACATTGAACTTTAACAATGATAAAGTACTTCATCACACATTTACATAGGGTGGCACCTTAACGCTTTATTTTATTGTTTGCATAATTCAATTTGCCCATTTTTCTTGACAATTTAATAGATCGAATGACTAGGCCTAAAAAGGCCACTGAGGGGCGATGGTGGTCGAGGTTCCCATTGGTCGCTGCTTGCAGCTTTAATTTTGTATTCATCTTTGTGAAAAGTTGAAGCTGTTTCAAGAAATGTTGAAGCTATTATAGCTGCAAAGGATAGGTCAACGTTGAAAAACCTTCAGATTAAGAATTAGAAGTCACTTAAGTTCATAAAGGCAGTTGTGTGTGTTTTAACTATAGTGTAAATGAACAAAGACTTAGTTCAAAAGTCGTCTTCAAAAGTGCATCATCCCAGTGTCTTGTGACTGCTGTGTAAAGTGCATCCAATCCCTGTCATTAAATGCATGAACAAAGGATAATGGCTGTCTTTGAGACATCGTTATTCCGGGCTTCATGGCATTTTTCTTGCAAACTAAAGCTCATGGTTTATAATTTATCGAACAAAATAACTCGGAATCACTGACTGGAGATTCAATGCTGTTTGTTTAACTCCAGATGTTTGAGAACAGCAGTTAAAATTGAGGAGCTTCTGTAAAGATTATTTAACCCTTAAAACACCCATTGTATTGTCTGATTCATAATATTAATATCTGTGTTGGAAGGAGAGAAGTTAGTCGGGTTTATTCAAAGAACAATAACATTCTTTTTAAAGAAAGAGTCAATGCTTATCATTCGGTTAGAAGGTTTTCAGTAACAAGGCGACATCCAAGGTGACAGAGGATCAGCACAGACTGATATAGGTAGAGATAGGTGGAGTAGGAGTCCAGAGCAGACAAAGACCAAGGCAGTGGAAATCTTGAGGAGAGTCGAGTGAAGCAGAGGTTTTTGAGGGACACAGTAGTTGAATCAGAAGCATGAGCGGAACCAGGCACATGAAGTCACACTGGTGAGTCTGTCAGGGTGAACTGTAGATCTGACAGATTGGGAGGTGCACAAAAGAGTGTCGAGGATGATCGAATGATGTCAGTGATTGGACAGTGTCCTCTTGAACGGGAGTAGTAATTGATTGTTGATTGGGAATTTGGCCACAATATTAGAGTGCACGTTGATTCTTGATGCCATAAAAGCTCACTTTAGAATATGTATATCATGGCTATATATCAGCTCTTGCAATTTAGAAAAAATTATTAATTTAATTTATGTAATTTAGAAAATACAGAAAACTAGATGGCTAAATTTGAGCACAAACGTTAATGTTGGCTTGTAAAAGTGCCTTTTGTTGAAATTATTATTTTCATTTATTTTCATTACCAAAAGTGAATGGATTTTTTTTTTGCAATGGAGGAGCAATGTATGTAATATAAACCAACCTCCATGTCTGTATTATTTCCCTTAGCTGAGATACTCACAGGAAAATAGGGTTGCTATGATAAACTGTCAGGTTGCTAAGGTCAGTGACATTATTTTAATTTTCACATAATTTGTCATCATAAGTTATATGAACCAAATCCCATGTCATTATCTTTTACCAAAGCTTAGATAGAGTTAAGAAAGTTTGGTTGCTAGGGTAAACCGTTTGGTTGCTAGGAAGCCGTCAGGGGTGTTTCTTGTTTATTATTATTATTTCATTATGATTAGCATAAACAAACCCCACTTCTCCATGATGTTTCATCTTAAAGCCATTTCGAATTTATCATTCATATAAGTCAGTGGTAAATGTTCAACCTCTTCTAGATCCTAGGGTTCAAATAATTATGCACAGTGGTTTGTATGATCCAGTACAGAATGATGACAGGTGTGGTCTATTTGAAGTTTCTATGAGGTTTTCAGATTGAGTTTTGACTGAAAATGGAAGATTTCCCAGCATTCTCAGTGATTTCCCAGCATTCCTTTTGAGGTACCAGTCTGAAAAGATGTAGCAGCGAAGCAAAAGGTGGATAACAATTGAAAGGCAACATAATTAAAGCTACATATCTTTATCATTTCTGTTTATTAGGAGATCGACCAAAAGCAAAGCACCACCCCCTCCTCCGGTGCAGAAAGACCTGAGCCCACTGCCTCATCCAGGGATGGAGCAGGATCTGACTCTGACGGTGGTTCTTCCTGGAGGAGCAGAGAGAACAACCATCGTTAATGGGAGGTCAGGACTTTTTCATGTTTTTGGCAAATGTTTGTATCTGATATAGTACTTTTTAGTACCTTTAATGGTTAATTTATAGGTAGGATACAAACTGAGAACATAAATGATGATAAAAACACAGCTTTTGATGCTCAAATAGCCTTGAGATCGTTGAAGTATACTATCACTAAACACCGGGGACTTTACTGCTCTGTTTTTATAATGAACTCAGCAGACTGCAGCATGAAGTGGTTGATCTCTGAGCTTTGCTGCGCAGCGCATGAGATCATGAAGCTTCTCAGATGATTTTGGTGTTTTGAAATGATTCAGATGTCGATGGTGAGTCATTTGGGTGGAGCAGAAACAAATCTTTCTCGCTCCGATGCACAATCATTATTTAGCCGTTCATGTTCTTTATTTAGGGCTTTGCTAGTATTAATGTCTTGAGGACTTCACAAACTTCAAACGGTCATAGTAAAGAAACTTACTATGTTTCTCGAATGAATGTCATGAAGTGCAAATCTATGTAAAGTGCACTTAAAAATGTAAAAAAAAAAACATTTTAAAAGAATGGCAATCTCTTGACAACATGGTGTTTATATATATATATATATATATATATATATATATATATATATATATATATATATATATATATATATATATATATATATATATATCAATAGATTGCCATTCTTTTAAAATTACTTTTGAGTTTCTTTTTTTTTAATTACATATAATATGAAATATGAAAACATTTTGTATATTTTGTTCTTTTTAAATTTAAATTTTGTCATCAGTTATTGAGTATTTTTTACAGTAATTTAAAGAATTGAGCATGTAATTAAAGGTTCCTGACTAAAACATAATTTCACCTTTGTCCCAATACTTGCTGTGCTCAATGTTACTGCTATTACCACTAATAAAAACAACAATAGTACGTGTCAAATGAATCCTTTTTAAATTCTTTTGACCATAGAAACTTGGAAAAAAGTTCTGGGAAATTTTCCATTGCCTTAACATGGAATGAAACTTTGTAAAACTGTAACTCAAACTGAGAACCTCATGTAAACTTCAAAACGACCACACCTGTGGAGGTTATCAGTCTGTGCAAGAACATAGCTACCTCTGTGCAAAAATATTTGAACCTCAGGATCTGAAAGGGGCTAAATGTCTACCATTGACTTATAATTTCTTTTGAAAATAAATCGAAAAAGTCAGCAATATATATTCAGGATGAAATATCTGGAAGAAATGGGGGTTTGTTTATGTTAATCATAGTAACAAATAAAAAATATATTAAATCACGGACATCTCTCTAGCAACCAAGTTGTTTACCCTTGCAACCAAATTTTCTGGACTATCTCAGCTTCAGTAAATGATAGAGACATAGGGGTTGGTTTATATAACTTATAGTGACAAAGGGAACATTATATTATGTCATTGACCCCTTCATAGCAACCAATCTGACATATCACTATCTCAGCTAAGGAAACCACTTTTACAAGCCAACATTAAAGTATGTGTAGCCATCTAGTAGTATAATACTTTTCTTGACAACAGGTTTTGGCTCACTTGTATCTTTACTCTTAAAAACATAAAGGCAAGTTGGCTTTCGTACTTTCTAAAAATCGTTTAGTCATGAAAACTTAAAGTAAAGAGTCGTTGGAGCTCATTTTCCTAGATTTGGATTGCCTTTTAGAGACAAGCCTGAGGTAAAACATCTCTCATGCAAATCTCCTAAACGTCTCGGAACAGATCCGAACGTTGTGTCCTCAACACTCTTTGGCCTTTTTGAGTTCCACTCTGCAGTCACATGATTCCTGAGGCTCTGAGTCTGATTCATTTAAAAGTGACAAAACTTGGTGAAAAAGAGCACTGAAAATGTGACCTGAAGAGCATTTATTTAAGTTTGTTTTGATCAGAAATGTGGCCATTGTCCATTATAATTTCAGCATTGAATTAAATTCAGTAGAAAATATAGATTTGGAAAACGCAGAGTTTGGAGGTGGCAGATCAGACAAATTGATGAATCATCTTCTGTGTTTTTGCAGCAAGCCAATGATGGACCTCTTGGTCATGCTTTGTGCACAGCATCACCTGAATCCATCGGGTCACACCATAGAACTCATCACTGCCAACAGGAACCAGGTGAAGTTCAAACCCAATGCTCTCATTGGAGGTCTAGAGGCCCAGAAGATCCTGCTGAAGCCCAGAGGGATGGAAGAGACGAGCAAAAGGATAGGACCACAGATGCCTGAGGTATTTAAAGTCTAAATCTGATTTTAACCGCTTGAGATAAACATGCTGCATCTTGGTGATTTTCTCTTTATCACAAGATAAAAAAAATCATCCTGTCACCTTGCTGATTTAGTTTTATATTCAAGCTACTATAATTACCAAGAGATTATTTACTGATTTATTCAGAACAGTGGACAAAGAACAACAAAAAAAAATCAAACGGCAAACAATTCCAAGGGTTCCATTTCAGGGTTCTTAAAAAGGTGCAAATTTTAAGCCTTGAAAGGTCTTAACTTGAATAAAATTTTTTCACTTGTCTTAATTTTTCAAAACACTTCAGATCGAGTGTGCTTGAGACAGATTTCCCAGCATGCACCGCACGAGCCGGCTCATTTGCTTTGTTAACAAAGATGGCTGCCATAGCAACCACAAAACAGTAATTTTGTCAGAAAGAAAGTTTTAAAATTCTGAAAACAATTGTTCTAAGTTGTTTAAAATATATATATATGTGAAAATGTAATTGAAATCACAAAAAATTGCTTGTGTTCCGTGAAAAAATGTATTCTGTTCCATTAACTAGGACTTTTTTTAACAGTGATTTACACTATATTTTATAGATAAACGAGAATTAAATAGGTCTTAAATTTGATATTGTGGAACCTTCAGAAACCCTGTGGTTTAGTGGTGAGGAGAGTTATTGCAGGGATAGTTAAGGAGTTACTGATGAGGCGGGACAATCATCAGGACACAGGGACCAATGGGAAAGGGACAAGTTATGTAAGAGGAAGTGATGTCGAGGTCCCAGGAACATGAGGAGCTTTAATCTGTGAGTAAAACACACACAAGCTTAACACAAAATAAACCTAATACGGCAAGCTGTCATAACGATTTGCTTTTTATGAATCAAAATCAAAACAGAACTGGGAATTTTTGGCGTAATAAGGTCTGAAAGAAGTCTAAAGGACATTGAGATATTTTGAAGGCGGTTTAGCTTGAGAAAGGGTTATGAGACAGAAGAAGCTAAACTTTCTGATTGTCCACTAAACCCCACGAAACTCTTTCAGGCAACGGTGCGCTTAGTGATCAACTACAAGAAAACCCAGAAAACCATCCTCAGGGTCAGCCCCCGAGTTCCTCTTAAAGACCTGGTTCCAGCCATTTGTAAGAAATGTGAATTTGATGAGCAGACCACGGTTTTATTACGAAACCTCCACTCAGAAGACTCTCTGGATCTGAGCTGCTCCCTCAACGACTTTGGCTTGAGGGAAGTCTATGCAAAAGACACCAAAGGTCAGAAGTCAGAACAGACATTTAGGAATTCTACAAACTATTATTAATCTTCGTTTTTCTTGCAGTTATAAGCCCTGTTAGCCCTAGGAGTCCAGTGAGTCTTCCTCCATCTCCAATTCACTCAGGTATGTGGCTGCTTTTATTCACAATCTAGAGCTCAGCTTTGAATGAATGATTCTATTTTTCAAATAACTCAAATCAATGTTTCTTTCCAAACGGGTCTTTCCCTCATCTCCTTCTTTACTTGTAAATCTTTGGGTCAGGTAGTGCATGTTTTAGGTTCTTACAAATGCCTGAAATCACTGTTGAGAGGTCGTCCATTAACAGAAATAAATGATGTGTTAAAATCAATACACCAATGCTCTTGAAGATCAATACACTCATGCTTAAGATCTACCTAATATTCGCGGTTTAGAAGCTGTGCATCAGTGATTAGTGTCCCAGTGGAAACCGGTGCATAACGTAAATAGTTCCTACTTCATGAAAATATAACAAATGCATTTTAGAACTTTTAATGATTATCATTGTACATATATACACTCACTGGCCACTTTATTAGGTACACTTGCCCAACTGCCAGTTTATGCAAATTTCTTATCAACCAATGAAGTGGCAGCAACCTAATGCATTTAGTCATGCACACGATCTGCGGTAGTTCAAACCGAGCATCGGAAAGGTGATTTAAGGACTCTGACATAACAAGTGAGCAGCAGCTCTGTGGGTGCACATGCCTTGATGATGCCAGACTGGCTCGAGCTAATAGAAAAGTACCTCAGTAACTCAAATAACCACTCGTTTCAAGCGACGTATGCAGAAGAGCATTTCTGAGGGCACAATTAAACCTTGAAGCGGATGGGCCCCAGCATCAAATGTTTTCTGATGGGGGGAAAAATGCAGGATTTCAACTCCCAATCTAAGAAAAGTTTAGGTATTTCAACATCCACATCCCCCTAAGTTGCAAAGCCCCCTGCTGGACAGTGACCTGACTCTACATGTGGTTTTACAATGTGTCCCAATATTTTTCAATGTGAAGTATATATATATATTCATATGATATTTTGGTACAGCTGCCATATTATCAGCATGATTTGGTGCACCTTTAACCCTTATAGCAGAAAGCTTTATTTTTTATATGTAAAAATAGGTTTAAAAAGTCTACTAAATGTAATATTGTATTTGTTTTCTCTTTTGATGCACACATCATAATCAGTAATTTTGAGATCTCATGAAAAAATTTGATCTTTATCCATCCTTGAATTAGTTTTTTTGCGTTACCTATAATTGTTTATAAAATTACGACTCTGGATTGTACGGAGTGTTAACCATTTACCCAAAATCCATCTTACCTCCTGCGCAGTTCTATACTCCAGAATTGTATTCATTTACACTGTTTATGATTGGCTTGCTAACCTCCCTGCTTTGAATCACAGACATAATTTATCGTGAAAAAGAAACATTCCAGAGAGAGAAAGACGGCAAGAGGCGATTCAGTTTATTCCGGAGAGGAAGCAAGAAAAACTATGACCATGTGAGTTATGAAATCCTGTGAATGTCAGACTTTGTGCTGAGGTCAAAGGCATGTGTGTTTTCCTGTTTTTGTACACAATCCCTGTTCATATTTGTTTTATTGAGAGTGTGCTGTTTTGTGATTGGTTGTTTCTTCCCAAAGTCCACAACGGTGAGCGCACCGGCGTCCCCAGTGCACAGAAAACAGAGGCCGGTCAGCATGAGTTTCTTAAGTACGCATTCGCCTGCGATGTACGACTGCAACACCATGCCATCCGACACGCCAAAGAAACGACGTGCGCCCCTTCCCCCGGGCATGATGTCTCAGAGCATGCCTGGCGACCTCAGCCAGTCCCGTAGCAACAGTCAAAGTAGTGTGCATCCCGAAGGCAATCAGGTATGTGACGCCACCCTTAAAGTCTTGTTACAAAGGACAATTTGTTCCATGGTTTAAAAGCGTTTTATTTTTAGCTTCAATAAAACATCTGACATCTGGAGTTTGCTTTTCAATAACAAGAATTTAATGTATTTTGTTCCTGCTTCAATTAAACATAATAATATTTCATAAATACACTAAGTTCTCAGTATTTTTGCATTGAATTTGTGGTGGGATCAGTTTTAATATTCGATTAAATAAAAGTACATTGAATGTAGCGTCCTGTACATTCGACAAAATTCAAGTTTTTTGCTGTATAGGTTTTTTTTTTTTTTAATAATCCATATTTTATTACGCTGCAATACTTTCTTATCTTTTCAGAAGTGTACAACTTAAGTAATTCTGGGAAATTGTTGAGAATACTGAGACGTTTTCACAGAGAAATGGGGGTTTGTTTATGTTAATCATTGTAACAACCTAAAAATCACAGACGACTCCCTAGCAACCAACCTTTTTACCTAGCAACCAAACACTCTCAGTGTATAAAAGTGAGCGTAGAGACATTGGGGTTGGTGACTTGAGAAACTTTATACTATACCTCAGTCATGGAATTAATTCCGCCCTAGCAACCAAGTTGTTTACCCTAGCAACTAATTTAAAAGATCTATTGTTGATTAATGTGGTAAAGTTAATAGGACTCATTGTCACAATGGGCACATTTACAAAAATAGTTTAGTACAGCAATATTGTGTTTGCTTTAAAATGTTATTTTGGGGCTCTTTAAAGCAAGATAAAACACAAACAAAATTAGATATTTTAACCATGGGAATATTTCTACATTAAATCTATCTTTGGTTGCAAGATCGTGGGAGTCTTTTAGGAAGATAAAACAAGAACTAAACAAACACGACTTTGTAACCTGTTATTTCATGACTCCGGTTCAAAGACCAAGCCTAGGTCCTGTGCATTAGCAGCACTCTGTATTTGCTCTGCTTCTGTGCAAACTCTCCGCTGGCTTGAGTCATTTCATCAAATTGTCATTTGGAATGCGTTCACGGTTTCCACAGCCAAATATTTGGAATTATATGTCACATTTATGACTCTTTTTCCACAGAGCACGGCCTCTCTGAGCCAGAGATCCTCAACAGAGTCCTGTTTAAAGCGGTCGTCCACAAAACGAAAGGCCCCTCCGCCCCCCGTTGTGACCTCGCCTCCACTTGAGCTAACACTGGACTCAAGTACAGCAGGTGAGATTCATGATTTTGTTTGGTTTTCACCTTTTTGAAGATGTTGAGCTTAGTACAGAAGGGTTTGGGTGAGAGCTTTGGGTATAATCTATCCCATTGATTTTCGTTATGCTTGATCGCCACCTTATGGTTGAACAGACACATTACAACTTTAAATAGTTTGGTTTATTTTCTACTCTTTTGAGTGCAAAAAAAACCCTCAGAAAAATGAACGCCTTTCATTTAAACTGTACATTCCAATTCCAAACAAGTTTGAATTATATTCTAGTGTTGTTTGTAAGTTAACAATGACCCGCTAAACAAAGTTAACAAGCAAAAAGTGAAAACTAGAGCATAAGTGTTTTAATAAAGCTGTAAAATCTCTGTGCAAACTTTTCTCCACGTTCATAAGACCCAGCAGGGATTATAGGCAGACTTTTGCTCCTCGCAAGAAAATATAACTTGCTCTTGAAAGTTTTGCTGAGTCGTTTGGTAGAAGGCTTGCGTTTTAAGCTTGCTTCTCTCCAGCTGAGAGAAAATGCATATATATGTCTATATAACGCATAAATAAGAGCTCGGAATGAATCTGAGAGAGAAAGAGCAGCCACAGAAAGACTTTGAATCATAATGGGGAGGGAGCGAGATCACAAGGAAGGCTTTCTTCTTCTCGCTGCTCTCCAGAGAGGTTCATTGAAGAGCTGAAGCAGTCCAGAGAAGCAAGACATCTTAATTACTGGGGCTCGCTCTGTTTGAGGGGCAGGGAATACATATTAATGATCTCGCTCTGTCAGCTGCTTCTTCATACGCATAGCACTCATTCTGATCTCCTGCTTAGAGGGTAATAATGCTTTTCAATACGACTCTGATGAAGTTAAAGCGTCGAGCAGGATGAAGAAAACTACTGTGTACGTTTAGTGCCGTGCTAATGAAAATGATGGTTATTGTTAACTTCTGGTTGAGATGATTGCTGCGTATACACCATTGTTTATTTAATCTTTTATTTTATTATGTTTATGTTTTTTTCATCCTTTATTATTCATTACTTTGATATTCATGTATTTATTTCATTATTTAATTACATTTAAATTTGTGTATTATTTTGTTTGCTATGTATCTTTTTGTTATTTGTGTATTTTTCTACCTATTTATGTTTAAATTTTTTAACTAAATAATGTTTATATTTATTTAATCTGTTTATTTTGAATTTCACCTGAAGTTAATATAGTATTATATTTATTTTGAATTTGTACCAAATTTATTTTGATTTTATTTCTACTTTTATTTATGTGTATATTTATTCTTTTATTTAGTTACGTATAAATTATATTTGTTCTACTTTTATTTATGTTTAAATTATTTTTATTAATTTTTTTTCTGTATATATTTATTTCTACTTTTATTTATTTATATATTTAAACTGAAGTAATTTTTGGTCCTCCATAGTTAATATATGTTTCAAAATGTTTGTTAATTATTTACCTTTTTGTAAATAAGTTTTTAAAGAAAAAAAATCAGATTCCATTTCAGGATGGATTATATATATATGATTTGTAACATCTGGTCTTTTACATCCGGGTTTTTACTTTTAAATTCACTTTTTCATCTCAAGATTTGCACTTTTTTTGGATGTTAACATTGCAGAACCAGTCCTGGCGTCTCCTTTGGAGGAGATCAAGGAACAGGAGGAGATTGTCTTGACTGCAGAGAATCTGCTGGAGGATAAACATCATGATTCCAGTTTAAATATGTTTGCTGACGTCTCTCTGGACTCTGGGCGTGCCGGGACGGCAGCTCCCTCTCAGGATTCAGACATTTTGGAGAGTGGGGTTGTTCCAGAAAACCCTACATGTGACCCCTCAACCGATGCTGAGTATGTGCTGTACCTGTAGATTACAAAGTGAATTTGGAATGTAAAGAGAGCCTGAACCAGCCATCAGCACACCAGAGTTTTAAAAAGGGACCTAATATAGAACCCTGTGGTCAGTCAACTGGTTAACGCTGATAAGAATATAAGCCAGTCCTGCCTCGTCCTCTTTGACTTGTCTCCGAGCTTCATCCCTCGTTCCGCCCCATCTCCTCACTAAGGGTATATACACCTCCGTTCGTACAGTATGCTGTGTACATTTGTACTCGCCACTTCATACTTAAGTTCAAGGCAAGCTAGAGTCGTGAACTTGTGAAAAATTATCATAGTGGACAGCGGCGAATCGTAATAAAACCCTGAACTGTGTTTATCAATTAACCACATAGCAATGCCTAGCAACCAGCCGCAGAGCCTAGCAACCATCCGTATCATTGTATCAACAGTAATACGGTTAAATAATGTTTGATTTAATCTTTTGCAGATTTGGAGAGAGCACAGTCAATGGAGAGATTGAGGAAGGCGAGACATGCAGCTCTCTTGTACCATCAGAAAAGAAAGGTAACAGAGGAAGTTCTTCTCATTGAGTTCCTAATGTTAAACCCTTCAGGAGGTGATAAGCTTGATTTGGTCTAAACGTTGCTCCATAAACATCTCTATTACACATCACATGAAAGCTAATATTTGAAAAGCATAATGAGGCTTCGGAGCTTGCTTTCATGAAAGGCTCTGCATGGAGCGAATATTTTGACGGCTGAAATGAACAAACCCTTTAATCCCAAGAGACCAGAGAGGAAAATGTGAATCCTCATGACACGATCCTTGTAAGAAAGCATTGTTTGAACTGCAGCGGGGTTTATTTTCCAGTCAAACTCTGGTGACGAAATGAAAGTCTATGATGCGTGACTTTGTTTTCTCTTTCTCAAGATCCCCTGGTGGGAAGCACAGAAGAGTCCATTGAGCCGCCTGAAAGTGCCACTGTTCAAGAAGAGAGCGCTACGTCTTCATTGCAACTTCTTGAAATGTCTGAATGCAGCATCGAAACTTTCCATGCAGACTGCTTTGATTCTGAACTTTCCCCAAAGTCCAGCGATTTGGTTCACTGTGAAGACCAGACAGAAGAACCCATTCTCAGTTCAGTGAGCTTTGCTCACAATGAGACAGAAGCACAAAAGCCCTCTACTGAGCCCGTGTTCGATGTATGCACTGAACCTTCTACAACCTCAAAGGGGTTGAGAAAAGATATGGCAACTTCCACAGACGAGCTGCAGCCTCTCTCACCTGCGATCCAACCCTCTAAAGAGCTGGCGTCATCACCACCCTCTAAACCCAAACCCAAACCATCCAACGAAGTCTCCCGTGAATACATCCCCAAAGTAGGGATGACCACGTATACCGTTGTGCCGCAAAAGTCTCTTGAAAAGTTGCGCTTCTTTCAAGTCGAATTGACTCTGGAGCCTAAAGTGAACTGCGAACCAACAGCTACCGACGATAGAGTGACCCCTAATGGTCATCAGGAGGTTTTCGTACAAACCAGTCCATGCACTTCCCCTTCTAAAACCATTCCGTCCCCTTTGGAAGAAACAAATGACTCTGTTTTCGTCAAAGAAAAGAAAGTTCCTCCAGTAACGAGACCCAAACCGGCTTCTTTCCGGATGACGCAGCACAAACGCACCACTGGAGATTACGTGTCTTCTGCAGCAATCCGTCGATCTAGTTTTGGCAGTAGTAGCAGCAGTAGTAGTTGCTGTAGCAGCCCAGTAACTCGGCCTAAAGATTCACTATGTAGCTCACAATCTGATAATCCCCCCTCACTGGACCCCCCCCTGCCCCCACCACCTCCAGTCCAATTGGGAGATGGTGGTATCCCAAAAGTGAACGATAAACCAGTTTATCCCAATGCTCAGTCAGAAAAACCTGGTCCTGAATCTCCTAGATTTCCACCTTCGTTGTCTCTGCCACACCAGCCGAGTCTTCCCACAAAGCCTCCACCTTCCCTGAGTCTGGAGAAGTTAAGAAGCTTTGCTGCTCCCAAACCGTACTCACCATCGTCTCCCTCACGTTTCGCTCAGGCTGTGTCTTCAGCGGTGAAAAAGTCACAGGGGCTTTCCCATCATGCACTGGGGCAGAGGCCCCATACACCTACTCTTTCAGGGTCGATTCCAGGGTCACCGACAAACACTGTGAGTACCGACGTGTATTAGGAGGAACTTTCCCCTCGTCTTGTTTGACTTTCTTATAGAAAAGTTTTTTTTTATTCTATTTAGCAGTTCTACTGATCTGACACTTTTTTAGCATAGCTTAGCATAGATCACTGAATCCAATTAGACCAGTAGCATGTCCTTAGAATTTCAGTATTTACACTATATCATTCATATTTTAAACATTGTTGTTCAATCATCAGTGAAATCTAAAACTTTATTATGTAGGGCATTGAATTTCTTGTAATTGTTATGCTGGAATGTAATATGATTTCTAAAAATATCTGTTTCTCTTTCTGCTGGTCTCACAAGAAAATGCAACTCTAAAAAAACTATAAATTTTGCATCATAGAACTATGTTATAAAAATGGAAACCCTCTGAGAGTTGTGAACCTAAATGCTAATGGTCTAATTATGTTGGCTTGCAGAGCCAACATATTGTTATCTCTCTTAAACTTATTATTAGTGTGAATGCAGAGGCATTCACACTATTGTTATCCTACGTATTTATTATGTTGGCTTGCTTGCAAAGCCAACATATTGATATTGCACTTAAACTTATTATGTTGGCTTGCTTGCAAAAGCCAACATATTGTTATCTGATTTAAACTTATTATTAGTGTGAATGCAGAGGCATTCACACTATTGTTATCCTACGTATTTATTTTTATTATTATTGTTATTCCCCCCCTTTTTTTAGAAGCCAACTACTTCAGCATACTTTGCACTAGAAACACCATTCAAACTTTAAAATGTTCAGCTTTTTTCAGACTAGGTTGCTATTACGTATCACTTTTCAAACTTTTATACTTTTTATAAAATTTAACTTTATTTAAAATATTTTTCCCATTGAAATGAATGGGAAACACTTCAAATCTCTTTCAATCTTCAGCTTTTTTTCAACCTTCATATCTTCAGCATACTTTCAGCTAGAGCAATCATTCAAATTTTAAACAATTCAACACATTTTCAGCTTTTAAAATATGTTTTCAGCTTTTCATATCTTTTACAGATTTTTATAAATCACAGTTTAAGTTTAATGAAGAATTTGGATTTTGACCTCATTCTGCTCCACTCTAGCTTCCACTCTAATTCTTCACATCTCAAACTTCTTCATCAATTCCTCTCTCCTAAACTAAACTTTAACATTTATGCAAAAAATTTATATTAAAGTAGTAGAGAAATTTGTCCTCTTTCCAAAGATGTAGTTGTTTCTTTCATATGACCTATGGTTTTTAAACTAGGAGGGCTAAACCTTAACGAGGGAAGCAAATTGCTCCATTAAGTTCAATGCATTTCACCCAGAAATGTATGCTCCAAAGTTTTAAATTAAGGCTTTTTCTAACTCGCCATAACTCCTAGATTTTTCCACATATCGTTAAAAATTTTACATCATAATCTTCATTGAGGCCTTCTGCTTCTCACAAAGAAAGAATCATCTCGATATGTCTTATGGTTCTTCTGTAATGTTTATTTGTTTGAGGCATGGTCAACATCTGAGAAATGTCTCCTCGATTCGAAAAGTGGCAGTTGGAGCCAGCTGTTAATCAACTAATTTGAATAACGAAATTTGATTGGCTTAGCCTTCCCATAGACTCACAATGGGCCATAGAGATGCATTGCTGCCATTCATTTCAATGGGGCAATTGATTCCCATATGATCCAATTGTAAAATAGCTTTTGTAATTGGTTCACAATGGAGAGTCATAGCAAGATTGAGGATGCATATAACTAATCCAGCCAATCATTGCTTATGATTTAACTTTAATTCAACAAGCCACGCCCACTTTTCAACATCATTTTTGAATGTCAAATATCTTCTAAGTGGAACATCGTAGAGACATGGGAGTTGTTTTATATTGATCTAAGTTGAATGTAGATTAGAACATGATGTCACCAATTCATCCATAGCAACCAGATTAATTTCCATAGCAACCCAATTGACACATCTCTATCTTAGCCCAGGAAAATGCTAGAGACACGGGAGTTGGTCTAATAGACTTATAGTCAGACAGGGAACATTATATAATGTCAATGACCCCTCCATAGCAACCATAATGGTAACCATAGCAACCTGATGGACACATATCTATCTCAGCTTAGGAAAATGCTAGAGACATGGGGGTGAGTTTGTTTCACTAATAGCGACCCCGGGAACATTCATTGAGGTACCTGACCCTCCAAAGCAACCATACTGGTTACCATAGCAACCCAGTTGACACATCTCTATCTCAGCTTAGGAAAATGCTAGAGACATGGGGGTGAGTTTGTTTCACTAATAGCGACCCCGGGAACATTCATTGAGGTACCTGACCCTCCATAGCAACTATACTGGTTACCATAGCAACCCAGTTGACACATCTCTATCTCAGCTTAGGAAAATGCTAGAGACATGGGGTGAGTTTGTTTCACTAATAGTGACCCCGGGAACATTCATTGAGGTACCTGACCCTCCATAGCAACCATACTGGTTACCATAGCAACCCAGTTGACACATTTCTATCTCAGATTTGAAAAACGACAGAGACACTGGAGTTGGTCTAAATGACTTGTAGTCACACAGGGAACATCATATAATGTCACTGACCCCTCCTTAGCAACCATACTGGTTACCATAGCAACCAAATTGACACATCTCTATCTCAGCTTAGGAAAATGCTAGAGACACGGAGTTGGTCTAAATGACTTGTAGTCACACAGGGAACATTATATAATGTCACTTACTTCTCCATAGCAACCATACTGGTTACCATAGCAACCAAATTGACACATCTCTATCTCAGCTTAGGAAAATGCTAGAGACACGGGAGTTGGTCTAAATGACTTGTAGTAACACAGGGAACACTATATAATGTCACTGACCCCTCCATAGCAACCATACTGGTTACCATAGCAACCAAATTGACACATCTCTATCTCTGTTTAGGAAAATGAGAGAGACACGGGAGTTGGTCTAAATGACTTGTAGTCACACAGGAACATTATATAATGTCACTGACCCCTCCATAGCAACCATACTGGTTACCATAGCAAACCAAATTGGCATAT
>SRMA01025528.1:9964-52935 GCA_007224835.1 Danionella cerebrum
TGGAGTGGATGGAGAAAAGTGTCAGGGGTGTTGTGTGACAGAAGAGTGTCAGCAAGAATCAAAGGAAAGGTGTACAGAACAGTAGTGAGACCAGCTATGATGTATGGGTTAGAGACTGTGGCAGTGAGGAAGAGACAAGAGGCAGAGCTGGAAGTAGCAGAGATGAGGATGTTGAGGTTCAGTTTAGGAGTGACGAGGATGGACAAGATTAGGAACGAGCACATCAGAGGGACAGCTCAGGTTGGTTGTTTTGGAGACAAAGTCAGGGAGGCCAGATTGAGATGGTTTGGACAAGTGCAGAGGAGGGATAGTGGTTATATTGGTAGAAGGATGTTGGAGATGGAGATGCCAGGCAAGAGGTCAAGAGGAAGACCAAAGAGGAGATATATGGATGTACTGAAAGAGGACATGAAGGTAGTTGGTGCAAGAGTAGAGGATACTGAGGACAGAGTTAGGTGGAAACAAATGATTCGCTGTGGCGACCCCTAAACTGAGAGCAGCCAAAAGGAAAAGAAGAAGATTGAGTCAGAATTGTCAATAGTACAGAGCAATACAGGCAAATACATAATGAACACCATGTTATAAAGTGTCGATATTAAAACAATAAAAGGCTTGAACTACTTCAGTTGTGTGTAATGAATCAAAAATTTATGAAAGTAATTACAGAAAATATTGAACTTTATCTCAATATGCATTTTTTTTTTTTAGAAGGACCTGTATATGTCTTAAGAAAAGAATTATGCCGTTTGGAGATTAATAGATAAAATCTTTTTTAAGAGCTTGGAACTGTACAAAATTTAAAATTGATTCCTTTTCAAACCACCTTCTTGTGCTCGAGCCCTTAAAATATTTAGTGTGTTTTTAAGATTTCCCAAAATCAGATCTTCAAAAACTAACCTTAAAAATCTTCACATTTTGACTAATCAGTCCAGAGCACTTACTGTCATTTTTGGCATGTAGTTGCAACATAAGGACCACTTCTTACCAGACTTCCCTGGACATTATGGGGACCTGTGAGCTAATTGCACTGCTGGAATTCTGGTTTTGGAGTGTAATTGACTTCTAATGCTTCTTAATGTGCTCAATCTTGCTATGAGAACTGTCTCTCAACCTCACCGTGGTAGCAGCGTTTTAAACCTCCTACACAGTTGTTTCTTATTCAGTTCATGACATGGTGTTTGTAAATGGTTCATCATACACCTGACTTTAATCCAATGAGAGCCCTGACTTTGTGCAAGTGTTCCTAAAAGAAAGGATGCTGGTTTGAAGGGACAAATTAGTCAAAATAAACAGTCATTATTTATATTGTGGAAAGTAGTTGTTTTTTAGAGAATTCGTCCCTGCATAAAGTACTGTATATTTTGAAACAGTTTTGATAAATTGATAAATGTTAGTCCTATGACTATAATCTTTGATTTCAAGGGGTGTTGCAGTAAAGCTGGCTATGTATATAGTGTTCACATGCATCTAACAAGACTGAACTTTGACTGAGTGGGGGACATCGAATGTACATTTTTTGAACCATTATGTCATGTAAAAAACATTAATCTTCATTTATGCCAAACTGGTATAAAAATTTTCTATGGATTCATATAGATTTTATGTTATTCCTTAAACACGGTGAGGTTTTTAGTTTGCATAATCCATTACATGTAACTTATATGTGTAACCAGATGCATATACTGATCTCTATTATGTCTAATGAGGCGCTTTATTGAGAAACACTCTAAATTCATACTATAGCAAAGTCATTCTTAATCATTTATTCTTTCGCTTAGCGGCCAGCAGTTTATTTTATATTGCTAACACCAAAACATTACATACGGTATGAATAACTTTGAGCCAGCAAAATAATTTGATGAATGAACTTATACAAAGCATGCATGTGAACGATATCTGTTCCAAGGCTATTTTGAATAAGGACATCAATCTTCAATTTGACTAATGAGCTAAATGATAACCACAGGCAGATGCCCTTTTTGTAGTTAAGCTTGGAGGTGCCCTTTTTATTTTTATATATCAATGCTATTCGTGACCCATTTACCGGTACGTCTGTCTGTCTTTTCAACGAATATTTAACCAGAATTAAGAAGCACATCTCTATTAAAGGTTCAAACTGTCTGTCAATCACGCGGCGGAGTTTGAGGAGAAGCAGATGAATGTCTTCGTGTGACGTTAAATATCTTGTATGATTGAGTGCAGTTTTGTCTTTATAAAATAAACACTAGTATGTCTATAAAGGTTTATATTGTGATCGGTGATGGTATACTCATCGTTTAACTCATAATTTTTTTTCTGCGTTTCAGGTTCCTTCTCCTAGAACCAACTTTGACCACTAGGTGACTGCAGCTTCCTGATCACTCCCACCAATCAGCACAGAGATGTCTGGTTCCTATTCAATCGTTGAGGGGGAGGTCGGCTCTCCAAAATTTGCATACACCAATCGCTGTGAAGAGGAGGACTATAAAAAAGGACATCACAGCCGGAGAAGAAGGATGGATAGCTTAGTACTATTACTAGTCGAAAGGGAAATCAGTTTGTGTTGGTCAGAGATTGTGAGTTATTTGTGGAAGTAATTTGTATTTGATTTAATAGTTATTGTTTAGTTATTTGTATCGGGATAGTTAGTGGGTGAGGGGTCAAAACCACGCGGTGGTTTTAAAATACTTCACAAGAATTTGAGTTTACGGCCGAATGTGCTGATAGTTTATTAACATTTCATTGTATCATATCAGAATTTCTTTATTTGTACACAAATATAGACAGTGAGATGGAAAATGTGGAAAAATTGAAGTGTGCAGTAGAGTGCATATATAATTTGGTAGTACTGAGAGTTCATACAGGCGCAGTTTCAAGCAAAATTGGTGAAGAAAAATGATACATTTTAATAAATTATAATAAATGTATTGCAAAAATGTTGTAAAGTAATTAATATATTGCACAAATATTTGTATATTTGATCAAATTATAAATATAATGCGGAAGTATGGCTATATTGAACATTCGACAATGCAGATGGTTGATTATATTTGAACTGTAATATGATTCATGCTTTTGGAAAGAAGCTGTTATTATATTTTTCTTTACAATGCTAATAAAGTGTGCATGTGTTTGCTAGATTAAAAAAAATCTAGTATTGTATTCTAATGTTGTCTAGTACTGCCGCTCGTCTTCACATAAATAAACATCAAAAACATGGTTTTTAAGGTTTGTACACTCTATATGTAATTATTATCTGTATAAAAGTTATAAAAAATGAATTATAAGAATATTATTGTGCTTTATTTCTTTGATGGTGGGGGATTTCAAAGAGGTCTGTGCACAGCCTTGACTACACCATGTAGAGGTCCTTGTAATCATACACTGCAAAGTGGAAACACTACAGAAAGATAAAACAGCTTATTTTTAGGTATTAAATTGTCTTATAAATATAACTTCACACTTCTTGTATTATGATATATCTATAGGCAAATATATTTAAACAAATTTTTATATTTTACAAGAAACAAGTGATTTTAGGATGTGCTCAGTCTAAGTCATGATTTTGTTTTTTACCATGCTCTATTTTAAGCAAGTATTTCTATATTTAGTCACTTGACTTGATAGTCACTTCCCTTTAAAAAAAACTCTCAATGATTTGAAGGCACCTCCTGGTGCTACTTGTATACATCATCACTGAAGAACCCCAGGTCATAGGGTGTTTCGGGTCTTTAATCTTCAAATACCCTGACCCAGGTGACCCAGCAAGTAGGGATCATTCCCCGGCTTGTGTCCAAGTGCCCTATTTTGCCACGCATTCCCCCTGCAGATCCACAGCCACAGGAGGCCCTCTCTGCTGCCTCTAAGATGGTTCTGGTGGTTTTTTGAAGTAGCGGTCCTATTACTCCAAGGACTTTGCAGCAATGAGTGGTCTGCGAAGCTCACAACAAACTTTCCACCTGTTTTTCCGACACTCTGAGCTGAGCCTTTTCAAACTTAGCCATCTTCGGCTCGTGGGCCTCTTCAATACGGTGAATTCCAAAATGACCACTTGTTTAGTAGACTCAGTTGTTAGCACCAAATCTGGGCGGAGAGTTTTACTGTGCTGGATCGTTGAGCGGATGGAGTCGGAGAAAACCTTTAGCACCCGGTCCTACCTCCTTCATGATGCTTTCTAACAAATATTAAAACGTTTTGAGGGAAAATAAAATTGTAGAAATCCCCCCAAAAAGCAAAGACAAGGTCAAAACAATGTGAAAGTTGTATTAAAAAAGAACCAGGGAAACCCCTCTAAAACCTTATACTCTACACTGTTCCAAGAACTTTTTGTGCCAGAACTTTGAAAAACACAAGCCATATCACAGGTCTTGTACTTCCATAGGTTATCGCTTCTTTTCACACCAGTTGGCACTGATTTGGGGTCTATAAAACACAAGCATTTTATCTGGCAAATAATGTGTCTTAACTCTTTAATATTTGTTAAAAACAAAACAATTCTAAGCTTATTATCCTTTTAAAACCTACACATTATATTTGACATCAAAACATGTCATTCCTACTTGATTCAAAACAGACACTGTGATTGACGCATGCGTGCACAGACTTCTAAGGTTAATGTTTATCCCCCATAAAAACTTTTGTTTTGAGATAAATGTTAATCATTTTAATTATGTAAACATACATGTTTAAAAAGCTAATTCTCATGCCATTTTAGCTTATTTCTCTTCACTTATGAATCACCTAAATGTTTTTTAAAAACTAGTTTTTTATAGTTTACTCAGTATATATTATTGACGAGACATTAATGCTACTTTCAAATTTCCACCCCCCATTGAGCATTTTTATTTATTTATTAATTGATTTTTTTTGCCTGATTGCCTGTTTCTCCATTTTTTAACTTTGCAATAACAAGAGATCATTTACTAGCTCCTTAAATGCTTTTCCTGTTCAGTTCACAACTGTTGGGTATTTACTTTAAAGCTATCACAACAGAAAGATTATGATAACCAGAATCAATCCTTCCTTGAACAAGGCGCTAAGCTCGGGTGACACTGGATGGCAAAGACATTAAGAGGTGACAACAGAACAGTCTATCTCTCCTTTCCTGCAGGTTGTTATCTATTATAAATAGATAGTTGTTTGAGACAGTGTTAAATAAACAGATTGTTTGGCAACATATTAACAAGAAAGTGTGTTAAAGTAGTTGAACTGATGAGCGCCTGTATATGAATCAATATTATTCTGTAAACATATAGAGACAAATATGGAATTTCAGAGCAAAACAGGGCTGGAAGCAGATTTATTTTTGATTCATGTGTTGTTTTTGTGGTTCATCCAGGATCTCTTTAGTTTTCTCTTCAGAAGAAATCTCTTGTGCTGACTGACAGACAAACTGCTTTTGATTCACATCACAGTATTTCTTTTAGTTTTAAGGCATAAAAATGTTTCCAAAAAAGACATATACTTTCCTACTGTAAAAACGAGTTTATTAAATAACTGGTTTATTCCCACACCATGTACAAACAAAGCACCCAACAAAAAAAAAAAATCTGCATCCTGTTTCGGAAAATATGATCTACATCATGATAGACATTCAAAAAAGAAAACCCACAGTTTTTTGCATTCCATTGCTTTCAGACAGTGGAGCCAGTATTTCATAGCAACATTTGATTACATCGTGATCTGGCCAGGTGGAGCTGAAGGGCCCCCATGGGTGGAGGGAGTGACTTGCTGTGCACTTTTTAGTGGTGGTGGTGTTTTCCTCGGATCCGTGACTTGTGCCGTGACCACGCTGGGGTGTAGGTGTTTGCGTGTGTGTGAGTGACACTTCCCCCAGTAGGTACCTTCAGCCCTGCCCTTATGGTTTAATATGTGCTCTGTGTTGCCGGATTGGCCTCTCGTGCGGTGTTGGGGGGGGGGGACTCTGGGGCCCGTGCTCGCGGGTCCTGTTGCCTTCGTGGCCGCCTGGTGGTGGGCCTGTCCGCGCCCGAGCTGCCCGCCGTGGCTTGTCGGCGTGGTGCCTGCATCGGCTCCTGGTACATTTCCTTCACCCCCACACATAGGACCCTGGGGGTCTCAATCTCTGTGGGGAATTGGGGGGGTTGGCCTATTACTAATCGCCCCCCCCCCCAGCCTACTGCAGGACAGGGGACCCCCAGTTTTAATTCAATTAGACACTCAACATCTCCAGGGCACTGGAGAGGGGCCTGCATCCTGGAGCGGTCAGAGGATCAATAACATCTGGCGCTGACCCGCTTCGAGGGCCGCTCTCCCCCCCGGTGCCCCATATATCACTTGCAAGGAAACACTACATTTAGGATTGGAGGGCTAGTCTCTTCGTCCAGATCTGATGGGTGGGGCTGCAGATTTGTGCCCCCCCTCCCATAATTCTAGGGCGGAGTAGACAGCCCTCTTATTTTACAAACATGTTAGACACGTAGGGAATGGGGGGTGGTACCTGGACGTCAGCTGTCAACCGTTAACATATACACAAACACATACACTACACTCCAACTGGGGGCAGATGATGGGCAGTGGGTGGGCGGCCATCTCTGTCTTCCGTCCGGGGTGGGTATAAGCCCTCTGTCAGCGCGGGCTCGTGGGATCCCCGGGTGGGCGCGGGTCCAATGGACGATGACTGACCGCCCTTCGAGTATGAATGGGTGTATGGATGGAATGATTGATGAATGACTGGGGGAGTGGGGGAGGGGTCTGAGGCTGCTGGTCGTGGTGGGTGCGAGGCCGGGTTGTGGCTGGGGAGGTGGCTCCGCTGCGCCTGGGGCGGTCTCCCCCTCTGCCCTCTTCTGGTCGCCTCCCCCTCCTCGCCCCCCCGTTTCCCTGGCGGGGCTGCGGCCGGGCCCCGGGGGCATTGCCGCCGGGGCTGTGCGGGTGGCGGTGGTCACTGTCAGGGGGGCCGGCCTGGCTGCTTTTGGGTGGGCCGTCCCCCCGCCGTGGCTGTCTCGCCTCCGGGCGCGGGGCGTTTCTCTCTGGGGGTGCTGGCGGTTCCCAGTATGGAGGGGTGGGATGCTCCGGCTCGGGAGTCCGGGGCCCCGGTCATGTAGACCTACGGGGGGTGGAATGATCCACCGGGTCACTTCGGTCTGGTTGCAGAGCCGGTTCTGTGTCGGACCTCACAGCGCACTCGGGCATAGAGGAGTAAAGGTGATACATGGGAAGTTGGTCGGCCACTGGTGGGTTGGGTCTGCTGTCTTTGGGCACCGTGTGCTGCAATTGTTTGTTTGTTAGATATCTGCGGATCGGGTCAGTGTGTGTGGTTCGTCCAGCTCGCTGTTTGAGATCTTTGGTATATTATGTATTTATCTTCCCATGTAGCTGAGTTGTATTTTAAAGTGTACAACACTATTATGACCCCACATAAATGATTGGCTGTGTATGTATGTATATTTAAACGTGTGTATGTGTGCCTGAATGTACAAACTGCAAGAACTGTAACAAACGGACATGGTTTGTCTAGGTAGATGCTTTGTATACATGTGTGCTGTGTAAAAGCTGCAAATGGGACAAAAGAACTGTTACTAGGACTTATGGGTTATGTTCAGGTAGGTATTTATTTATTTTATTTTTATTCATTTACTGATTTTTTTTCTTCTATTTTTATTATTATTATTCTTTTTTTCTTCTTTTCCTTTTCCTTTCTTTCTTTTTCACTCGTGTACCTTCACCCCTCACCCTTCCCCAACCCTTTATCCACTCCCCCTTTCAGTTCTACACCGTCTTGTCCTGACACAACTGATATAAACTGACTCGCGGGAACCACAACTAATAAATATTTACATACATTCAATGCTCCAATCCAGAGGAGAAAACACCACACCAGGTGTTTTACTCCCCTGGAGAAAGCAAAACTGTCCAACTCAGCAAAGCATTTACTCTCCCATGTGATGGCTTTTGAGCGGGACAGGACAAGGTAAAAAATAAAAATCTTTCATATGTAGTGCCGTAATGTTTTCTGCATCCGTTCCACCTCCTCCAACACATCGCTTCACTCAAGGTAAGGTTTCACATTTGTTTACGTATTACGTATTTTACTTGTGTTTTATTCTGTTTTATTATCATTTATTACATTAATGTGTAGATTTAAGGATTGAAAAAACGTTGATTTTTCTCTGGTTTTCCATTTTTTTCATCTACTCATACTGTTGTTTCTGAGAGCTGTTGCACGGATTAGGTGTTTTACATGAAAAACTTGCTTCGAGATACAAAATGTTCGAGATACAAACGCCACCATGGAACAGATTAATTTCGTATCTCAGGGTAACACTGTATTCTCTCTTTTTGTTCACTGATAAAGCCTATGATCTAGAAGGCTTAGAGCATATCATGTTGCCTCTTGGTATTGTTTTAGCTTTTTGCTGCGTAACTTAGTATTTGTAAATAAATTGAGATGTTCCGTCCCTAGTTACTCTCTAATCACTTTCTACAATATTGTTAAATAAACTAACTAAAGTATCACATTATGTAACAAAGGTTTAAAGGATTATAGATAACAAGTAAGTGCATTTCTCAAATTATTAACAATTATTAATACATAGTTTAATATAGCTTTAATCAAAGCTAATGATACAGGTAAACCATAACCTTCGCATAAAAATATGGAGTCAGATTAAAGTTATATTCAATAATTAAATTTCCTCAAGCTCTGAAAGACAGAACACAGCTAAAATCTTCATCCATGGTTGAAACCCGTTTTTGGCTGATGGAACCACTTATATTTCAAAACAATTAGCCTGTTACTGGAGGGCAAATTAGAGAAATGGCATAAAGGAGATTTAAGATTAGGTGTACAGAATAGGACGAAATGTCTCTATAAAGAATGCTTTACCAAGTAAGGAGATAGGAAAATGCCATACCTCTCTCTCTCTCTCCAGACATTCGACATGTGATACTTTGGCCCAGCGACACCAGCTGACTGACTGGGGTGTCAAAAAACGTGAGGCTTTAACTCCCAGGACACTGTCTGCAGCCCTGGCCTCATCTTCATTAGCTAACTATGATGACACTTAGGATTGAGAAGCCAGCACTCAAGTACTTTTGTAATTACTGGAATATTCACAGCATTGAAAGGGTTTTTTACAGTGACATTATTTTTGGATAACCTTTTACAACCACACCAGCTGTTCAAAAGTAAAACCTTGTTTGCTCCTTCAGGTAAAGATCATCATTGGTCCACAAATGTGATCAATGTTTCCTTTTTGTGTAATCGCATTGATTTTACTGTGAGCTGGTTGATTTGTGGACTTTCTCTGAACCTGGAGCAAATTTTAGTCAAACAAGAGTGCATTTGTTCATGCATTGAGATTTTTGGGGGACAGAAGACATGATACAGGGCAAAAAGAAAGTTCATTCTGAAGCCCGTGCAACAAATGCTATTACAAGATTCAATGTCAACAAACAGGGGAATGGCCTGGCTCTCTTCCCTCAACCAAATGCCCTAAATAGGTAAGTACATGTGTTTTGCGATTAATCCAGTTCAGTTGAGTAAGTATTTAGTTAAATGAATCAAGGAAAATGTGAAAAAGACACAACTTAAGTCTTCACCAGTAAGTTGGTATCTATTATTTTCTGAAGTCTGTGATCTACTCTCCGTCCTGTTTGTTCTGTCCTGCCTGTTTTGTGTTCCTGAATTATTCTGCACATTGATTAAGTTCCATTATCAATCCATTATTTATTTACATTTTGCATTTAGCAGATGCTTTTATCCAAAGCGACTTACAGTTTGGGAGTAAACACAACAAACAGTTTCCAGCAAGGTCGGTAATCATAAGAAGAGGTTCCAGCTGAATCAGAATGCAGTGGTATCTCGAGATATGAATGCTTCACATTACGAAAAATCCAAGATACGAAAAACACAAACAGTTCTGATTTCATATTGGTCAGACCATACCCATGATGCTCTCTCTCCATCCCTTCACACACGCTTTCGGTACTGCCTCCGCATGTGCTTGGTTTTGTGATGGTAATTTGTGAAATATCTAGAGAAAGTTAACTTTAATACGTAATGCCGTAATGTTTTCTGCCATCCGTTCTCCACCCCCACCTCTTCCGACACTTCGACGCATCGCCTCACTCGCAAAGTAAAGTTTCACATTTGTGTACATATTTTGCGTTTATTTTATTCAGTTTACTCAAATTTCATTTTTTTCTTTTTAACAACTTAAACTGTTGTTTCTGAGAGCCATTGCACGGATTCAACAAAAAATTTGAGATACGAACGCCACCCTGGAACAAATTAATTTTATATCTCGTGGTACCACTGTACATTGAGTTCTCAAAATAGTCCTATAGTTGCTTTTTAAAAGTTGTAAGAGACTCTGTTTTACGGATTGTGACGGCAAGAGAATTCCACCAGCAAGGAACTGTGAAGGAGAAAGTTCTGGTGAGGGATTTTCAACCGCACTGAGATGGAACCCCGAGACGCTGTTCATTTCCTGAGTGCAGGCATCTGGAGGGGATGTAGGATTGTAAGAGTCTGGTGTGATGGAGCTGACCCTGTGACTGTCCTGTATACAAGCATTAGAATTTCAAACTTGATACGGGCAGCAATGGGAAGCCAGTGCAGAGAGATGAGGAGAGGTGTGATGTGAGCTCGTATAGGTTCCATGAAGATCAGTCGAGCTGCTGAGTCAATCCGTCAAGCCCTGCACAGGAAGTAGTGATGTGTCGTTCGCAGGTGAGCCAGCTCTAAGAGCCAATTCTTTGAAACGAACGAGAAGAGTCGATTCCCGTCGCAGAGAGGCAAATCCTCTGTCATAAGTAGGGCTGGGGCTTCATTTAGGAACACTATGCGGCTAATCACATGGGAAGACCCAGTGGCATCGTTACCATTAGGTGAAAGAAGGTGTATGCTTTAAAGATAGGGAGTGTAGTGTACCGATAGAGGCGGGGGAGACAGCATTATATGAATCCATTTGGAGAAAGTGAATCCATATTGTGACGTAAGCGGCCTTGAAAATCCACACTCCGAAGTTTACAACCAAGCATATCAGCTGGCACAGGGTATCACTTAACTTGATTAGTTAATGGGTGGGGGTAGGGATTGGAGGATCAGAGCATTTCAAGCTTCTTAAAAAGGAATACAGTGGTACCCCGAGATACGAAATTAATCTGTTCCAGGGTGACGTTCGTATCTCAAACAATTTGAATCTTGAAGCAAGACTTACATGTAAAACGCCTAATCCGTGCAACGGCTCTCAGAAACAACAGTAGAACTAGATGAAAAAAATGGAGAACCAGAGAAAAATCAAGTAACGTTTCTTCAATCCTTAAATCTACACATTGTTAATGTAATAAATGATAATAAAACACAAGTAAAATACATAATACATACACAAATGTGAAACCTTACCTTGAGAGTGAATCGATGTGTCGGAGGAGGAGGAACGGATGCAGAAAACATTACGGCACCACGTATGAAAGTTAACTTTCTTGAGATATTTCACGAATTACTGACACCAACACGGTTTCAAGCACAAGCATAAAGAAAATACAAGACTTTTCGCATCTCGAACATTTCGTAACTCGAAGCATTGGTATCACGGGGTACCACTGTATAAGATTACACAACTACACAGTAAATTTAGGAATATCCCAAAGTGTTGGATTAATACACATTGTTAAAAAATACACTTTGCCAGTGTAGATTAAGGGTGTAAAATTTTTGGTTTTACATTTACACCTGAAAGAGCAAAATCATGTGCCAAAATCATGACTCTGCCCACAAGGTAGTAGTAGCTGTCTGGTGATGGAAAAGTGTAACACCCTATGCCCTAAGTGTTATTTTTTAGCACTAATATAGCTCTCTAAATACAACGCTTCAACTTTTTAAACCTGATAGATTAGGACCATATATGACCTGAGCGGTGTTGGATTGACACTAAATTTACTACGTAGGCATGGTTGAATATAAAAACAGGTCCAAGCATGAATTTGATAAGGAAACTCACTACAGTATAGAGGCCATCAATGAAAAGTTTTTGCACCTTCCAGCATGTAATGGTTGACTGCAATTGAAAAGAATGAAACCAAGTGTGTCTCACATGGCCGGCAGAGTGAAGCCAAACCGCGGCGAGCGCCCCATAGCACTGGATGCAGAATAATTGTTGCCCAATACAAGTCTATGGGAAAAAGCTGAACTTTTTCCTCAGAAAGTGCGGTATTTACACAAGCGGTTTTAATGATTTTCGAAAGTTATCTATCTATAGTGAACAAACTTTAATTGTTTTCAATTCTTGTTTATAAATACAAAATAAGTTGTATATAACAGACTGAGTGTGTGTGAGCCAGACTCGAGGTGGAGCTCTGAAACCATGATGGTTCTAGTCGCTTGTGCGCATGTGCAGACATCAATGGCAGTCTCCTCACCAGGTCTGAAATGGCTTCATTTGAGCCCAATGGCAGTAAGCAGTGTCACATCGTCCATATTTTTTACAGTCCATGAATGAAACCATGATACTGTGCAGTGACAGTAAGCTTCAGTGATCAATTTTTTAAAAACATTAAGAGTTTTGTTCATTTGTCTCTTTTTTTGTCTAGATTTTGGGGACTAAACAAAGCTAGTGGTTTTACGCACTTCTTTTAAACTGCATAAATTTAAGATGGCGTCAAATTAAATTTTGAGCTCTCACAACTTTTTCTTTACTGTGTACTTTTGCCATTGATATTTGTTCATGGCTGAAGCTTGCAAGTGCAGTGAGACTGGAAAAGCCCACAACGTGTCCGCTCTGGTATTCTTGTAAATTTCATCACCTCCATTGCTCTCCAGCTGACATGCTATTTCCATCCTGACACATTATGATAGTTCATCTGTCATTTGTAAAATAATTTGCTGCCTTCAATATCCCAATCACTAACTCCACTGAAACATGATATTTCACCTCTAGAAGTGAAAACAGATAATAAAAGTGATTGACCATTTGGACAGAGACATCAACACACTTCTGCCATCAGCCAATAGCGGTGAGAGGTCTATTGGCGTAGTGTCATCCACAGGTTTTTTTATCAAGTGGCACGAGGTTTAAATTAAGCATATCCAACCATGAAAGTGCCTCAATAGGCTACCTGGTAATTGTAATTGGGCCGATGGTGCACATGAGGTAGAAAAGACACCTGAGGGTATGCGCATAAAGCCTCTATGTTCTCTCAAAAAACATATTTCTAATCGAGCTATTGAGACAAAATTTTCACCAGATGTCGGCATCAAACCCTAGTAATGCACACATAGAAAGAAATCCAAACATTTATGTCCATAGATGAAGTTATGTGTAATGAAGTGAAATGGCACAGGGAATAAGTATTGAACACGCGTACTGAAATTCATTTAATACTTAGTGCAAAACCCTTTGTTGGTGATTACAGCCTCAAGACGCCTCCTGTATGGAGAAACCAGTGGAATACATTGCTCAGGTGTGATTTTGGCCCATTCATCCACACAAACTGCCTTCAAATCTTCAAGGTTCCAGGGGTCTCTTCTGTGAACATGGATCTTTAGTTCTTTCCAAAGATTTTCAATTGGATTCAAGTCTGGTGATTGACTGGGCCATTCTAGCAGCTTTATTTTCTTTTTCTTCAACCAGTTGAGTGTTACCTTGGCTGTGTGCTTGGGATCGTTGTCTTGCTGAAAGATCCACCCTCTCTTCAACTTCAGCAGCCTGGCAGATGACAGCAGATTCTGATCAAGAATGTCTCAATACTTTTCTCCAGTCATTATTCCTTCAATGATATGAAGTCTACCAGTACTACATGCTGAAAAACAGCCCCACGCCATGATGCTCCCACCTCCAAACTTGACTGTTGGTATGGTGTTTTGGGGGTGATGTGCGGTGCCATTTTTCCTCCAAACATGTTGTGTCTTATGACATCCGAAGAGTTCAATTTTGGTCTCATCTGACCAGAGTATCTTCTCCCAGAATGTCATGGGTTTATCCAAATGAAACTCCAAACGAGCTTCAACATGCTTCTTCTTCAAAAATGGAGTCTTGCGTGGTGTGCGTGCATGGAGGCCATGGCGGTTGAGTGCATTACTTATTGTTTTCTTTGAAACAACGGTATCTGCTGATTCCAGGTCCTTCTGAAGCTCACCACGAGTGGTCCTAGGCTGTTGGGGAACCCTTCTGATGATTGTTCTGACACCTCTGTCTGAAATCTTGCGAGGAGCACCTGGCAGTGTCTGGTTTATGGTAATGCCGTGTTCTTTCCACTTCCGGATGATGGCCCCAATGGTACTCACTGGAACTTTCAGAAGTTTGGAAATGCGCCTGTAACCAATGCCTTCAGTGTGTTTTGCAACAATAAGGTTGCGTAGGTCTTTGGACAGCTCTTTGCTTTTACCCATCATGCAATGCTTCTTGTCTAACACCTTGCTGGTGAGAAACCTTTTTAAAAGGCATCAATCAGGACTATACCAGCTGATATTACTTTGCACTAATAGGGGGCAGGTTAACCTTCTGAATACTGACAAACTCCAGCTGCTTTCTTGGCTTGAGAGACCTTTTTACCTGTTCTTCATGTGTTCAATACTTATTCCCTGTGCCATTCACTTAACTACACATAACTTCATCTATGGACATAAATGTTTGGATTTCTTTCTATGTGTGCATTACTTGGGTTGATGCCGACATCTATTGAAAATTTTATCTCAATAGCTCAATTAGAAATGTGTTTTTTGAGAGAAATGTTGACGTGTTCAATACTTATTTTCCCCGCTGTACATGTGAAATATTTCTTATATTTTTTCACAGCTTAAAGACCCTGGGGTCAAACTGACTCCAAGCAAAACTGATGTAACAAATTGTGTACAAGCCACTGCAAAAGTAATGTCATGTTAATTTTTTGTTTACCAAGTTCTCCCCATTGAATTATTTTTTTCATTTAAGAGAGGCTAGGAGAGGATTCTACTGTCAGGGAATCTAGTGAGGTGTTTTTGTATCAGTAGCCGGTCAAGTGGAAACTGGTCTCACTGAATCCACAGGGAAAGTTGGAGGATAATAAACTCAATAAACCAGTTGTGTGTGTGGCACATGTTCACACCCACAATTTCAGCAAACTGAAAAGGTCATGACTTGAATGATATGAATGATGACATGCTGAATGATGACCTTCATTACATTGCATTACATGCAGCCAGCAACATTCTAGCAACTATCAGTTTCCTTCATGCTGTGAGCGTTTGGTGTTGACCTTAAATCAACCTGATAGCTCTACTCAACTCCTTTTTTGAAAAAAAAAAAAAAAAACTATTCCACTTTTGTTATAAGAATTAGCTTTATTGCAAGCGTGTGTGTGCGTGCGTGTGTGAGTGTGTGTGTGAGTTAAGATGGTGGATGGACTATTTTTACATTGTGCAAAATGGCAAAAAAAAACACAGTAAAGTACGTAAAGTCCAGATGCAATGACGATTCTGAGATGTGAAAGTGCAGAGTTCGGGTATTGACTTGGGGGACGAAGCTAAGCTTGTGCCACCCTGATCTGGGTGTTTGTGGCTTTGAAGTGAAGGACAGAGGGCAAGAGTTGCCAGAGGTGGTAGCCAGGATGCATGGGGTCCAGAGTGATTTTGTTGGCCCTCTTTCTCACTCTGGAGGTGTACAGGTCCTAGAGAGGAGGCAGGGGAGCACCGATGATCTTCTTAGCAGTCCTCTCACCACTGAGTAAAGTGGATCAGCAGGGTCTGTGGGAGGTTTAAATTCTTCAGCAGGAAGTAAAGCCTCTTCTGGGCCTTCTTGATGAGGGAGACAATGTGTGTTTGTTCCCATTCGGGTCCAGAGAGATGATGGTGCCCATTAACCTGATTGACTCCACTGATGCCACAGTTCTGTTCATGACGGCCAGAAGAATGGTTCAACTATGATCTCCACAGTTTTGAGTGTGTTGAGCTCCAGGACATTCAGACTCCACCAGTGAGGAAGCTGCTCTACTTCCTGTCTGTACACAGACTCCACCATCCTGGATGAGACCAATGAAAGCAGTGTCATCTGCAAGCGTGAGAAGTTTCACAGTGGGGTTGTGGGAAGTGCAGTCGTTGGTGTACAAAGAGAAATGTAAGGAGAACACACCCTTTGGGGGGCAACACACTGCTGGTGTTGCAAGACACCCCAATTCTCACCAGCTGTTTCCTGTTTGTCAGGAACCTTGTGATCCTCTGATGGGTAGAACAGACCAGTCCAGAACAGACAGATGAGTGTGGGATGATGGTTTTGAATGCCAAGCTGAAGTCCACAAACAGGATCTTCATATAAGTCCCAGGTTGCTGTAGGATGTAGCACACTCCTGTGTTCCCGGCTGGATCGGTAAGCCCAGAGAAGGGGGTGCAGTAAGGGTCGAGTGATGTTCTTTAGATGGGCCAGCACTAGCCTCACAAAGGACTTCATGACCACAGATGTCAGAGTCTGTAATGCACAACAATAGAAACATTGCATTTGAACATTAAATTATTATATTAAGACTTAAGCAGAAGTCTCAGGTACATGCTTTAGTTTGTTTATTTTTTGTGTCATGCAAGTGACCTAGACCTTCCCTTTCAGTCGTTCGCTCTGACGTACCTCATGTAAGGCTCAAGGTCCGAGATCAGTTCATGTAGGCCGGTGTTAACTGCAGGTAGACACAAAGACACAGGTTCTCCTTCTGCCCCAGGCTCCCCTATTTATGATGAGGAAGTCGGAGGGAACGACCCAACATGGCTAAACCCTGAACAGAAGGAGAGCACCTTGGATTTTTGGAGGGTGCGTGGAGACCATAGAACACCCTGAGGTACTGTGCTAAACGGAGATACTATGCTGTAGTTACAAAACAGAACTTCAGATGCCTGAGGGTTTTAACTGGACAGAATCTGGGCTTCTGCCGCCTCCTGAAGAGTTGTTGAAATCTTTGGCGGTGAGTTCTTCTGAGATCGCCCGTCACGTACAGGAACACCTAACTTTTATCAGCCGTTCATGCTAATTCTCACTGCACAATGAAAGTCTTTCATTGGCCTGTTTGTGTTCCAAACACAAAGTTGCTCAAATTGGCTCATTCCCAAAGTTGGTCACTGGACATACGTTGGAGTGAACGTCTGAAAGGGAATGCTCCTAAGGGAACCTTCCTAACACATCTCTGCCCCCAAAAAAAACTGCTAATAACCCTTCCTTTCCATGAACACATATATTACAAATAAATCCTCATAGCACTTTGTTGTTTATAACCCTATATTATCAGTCACTGTGTACTGCTTGGTATTTTTCTTTACTTTTAAAATGCACTGGACAGTTATGAAACATGTAAATCTGGTGTATACTCTTTACATCTGGCTCAAATTTAGCCTCCCTCAGGTGATGATCTGAGGGCTTGTTGAAAGGCTGAAAATAGTTTGAACCCATTTAGAGCACTGGTTTGTTTGTTTTGGATATAGAATCGTAGACACAGGCTTTAAAATTGATTGAATGAGAGACTTATGTTTAGGATATATGTCAGAAGCATGTAACAGTTCAACCAAACAGGAAGTGCCCTCAAGAAAAGCAAATTCAGAAGGATTTGAGCTGCCACAAGACACAGGTTTGGCACATGTAAAAGTATACCAGGATATCACAGAAAAAACGGTAAGTCTTGTGGCCAGAGATCAGATTAGCAGAGTCAAGAGAAGTGAGTCAACATGGGAGTATGATTCCCCCAGTAACAGGCTCTATGAAGGAGTAAAAAGCGGGATAAAGGGAGAGTGATTGGAGTAGGTATCATCAGGTGTAGCTTGCGATTACTGCGAGTGTTGTGAGCTGGAATGAGTAAATTATAAAACCACACAATCACACCAGTGAGGTAGCGTGAATACTCCTGACACACTTTAGAAAATAATTGTTTAAAGGCATCTACACACCGGTCCGAATTATCAGTCCAAAGTTTTAGCCTGATTGAAAACCATCCATTGAAAACACCTCCATTGAAAACCATGTGTGTCAACAGGAGCTTACACATCTGACTGAATGAGTAGTGCAAACAAAAAAAGAGTTTTGGATTACTATATTGGATCAGTTTTTCATAAGGTGAAAACTGGCTCTATTTATCATGTAAGTAGGACGTAAAACAGCTACTCTGTGGCGCTCATCCTACATTTTCATAGCAACTTCTTGCAGTAAAAGAAAATTTACGTGTTACAATTCCGCTCTTTTCTCCACATTTTTGTCAAACAGCTGTGATCAGCCACCACCAGTATAAACATCCATGTGCTAAACATCCATGTGTTACTGGTTAACTTACAATATTGTAAAAGTTGTAGATGGGCAGTGGTGGATGTCTGTATCTGACCTGATTTATGGGTTACACCATCAGAAAGGTTACATGTTTTTGGAAACCGTAGATGTTTTAGCGTTATTGTGTGTCTAATAAAAGCTTTAAGAATTTACCACTTGCACAAATAGAAGTGTAAAATGCAGCAATAGAGCAGCAGTGTTAACCGGCTGAGGAACTAAAGCCCTTAGCCGAGAGTACAAAGGTGCTTCTTAAAATACACGTTTGATTCCTTGAACTGTGTAATTCAGTGGAGAGGTTGTTTTAGAAGAATATTTAGTCTATTTAGTCTTTTTCTTCTTTTTTTTTTTACACTATTACAGAACACAATTTCTACATAATATCAAAATGTCCAATGAGCTTTTACAAACACTGTGATCCCAGACTATGAGGCAGTTATATTTTAATAACACAAGCAAACTTCTCTCATAAGACAAGCAAAATTATTTTGTTAAAATGCAAAAGAAAGCTTGTTTACTATCCAACCTTTAAATTACCTACTTTTTCAATATTTTTTGTTGTTAGTTGAGAACTATGGTAGAAACCAGAAACTTGTAACGTTACGCCGCCATCTCCTGGTTAATTTATAAAACAATTATTTTGTGTTGACTACAAAATCCTCGTATTTAAAGCATTTATTTTTGAATAAATTTATTTTTTTAAAACTTATTAATTTAGCTGTTAATTTATATAGTAATGGCTTTTTGAAAACAATCATTAGCTCGGGTTTGATTTGTTTTCCTAACTCGGTGCTGCTTCCTCCTGGTCTATCTGTGGAATCAATTGATCACGTCTGAGAGACGCAAGGAGCCAGTCGAAATTGTTTGGTACGTGTTCTTCATCTGCGGAATTTCCACCGTTAGATTTTACGTAATCAAATGCGAGGTATGTTGCTTTTTAGTTCCCAACTTTCTTTACAGTGCAGTTCTGGGTATTTTAACAAGTAGACGTGTTATTTTCTGAAGCAAGGGCAAGTTCGGGTAAACGGTGCACAGAGCTAAGCAGCAGGGCCTGAGGCCTGGTTGATTTCGCCTTGAATTCGGTTGAAATCGTTTATTTTTAGTTGTGTATTGTGTGCTATGACTAAACGTTAATGCTGTTTTCCCACTAATTCACGTCATGGCGATTGTTTTAATTGACGTAAACCGTTGATCACGCTGTTTGAAGGGTTTTCTCATGAGGGCTTCATCTTTAACGGTCACCTTTATTTCAACCGTAAAATGTTTTCAATAAGTTATTTGCTTTTATTTGAAAAGCGTTTAATCATTTGCCTAGCCTTAATGAGATCTTCAGTTGATGCACCCCACGTGTTCGTTTCCAGGAAGTGACGTTCAGATAAACTTAGGGTTTAGCTCATTTTATTACAGTAATGTGATGAAAAAAAATTTAAAAAAATGTGTCTGCCTGTATAAACAATTATAAACTAAACGAATTATTTATTACTTGTTTTGTTGTATTTTATTAGTAATAGTTTATTTTACATGGTTTTTTTTTTTTTATTAATGTGCAAATGTAAATAGGCCCCTTTTACATGACGTCGCACCACGTCCGCTTCGAGCAAAAGCGGTTTATCTTTACTACCTATTCCAGCAGGATTGAGTTCACGCAGTCTCTTGCACACCTTCCCAAAATAACTAGGCGATGTACAACGTTTTGTTGATTAAATGTCCCTCTAAGCTTGACTAAGGATATAAATTCTTCCATGAGCAGTGCCTGTACAATCATGAAAGCAAGTTATTTTGTTGTTAGCATAAGGCTAACCTTGTTTGAAATACAGTTAAACAGGCAACAATAAATCATGTTTTTGTAAATGGGATGCAAGCTATAAATTGTTTTGTTAGATCAACGTTATCACTGATGTGCTTGTTTTGGAACAACAAGGAACACTGCAGTTACATGCCAAGTTGACAGTGCCATCACTGTGTGGTTAGCAATACAGTTACATGAATTGAAAACTTAACACAACTTTCTAACGAACGCTAACTTGCATAGATTAATTCCATATCTAAACTATACAAATATAAGAAACTAGAGATCGACCGATATTGGTTTTCTATAGCCAAAGCCTATGTTTAGAGATCAGGGTCAGCCGATGGCCGATAAGTGCTGCCCATTTTTTGAATGTTTTCGCCAAATTTCAGTGCTGATATCAGGATGATTTCCCCTTTGTTTTCTGCTAAAATATCATACAAATAAGTGGATGCACAACACTTTTGAACAAACACCTTCATTTACTAACAGTGACTTAAACTGGACAAAATGAATAAGAACAACACCATAATAAGAAATTAAAATGATTAACTATTAAAAATACCACAGCCATAAGACAGCATTTAATAAACAGAAGAAACATTTGTAGTTAGCATTTCAGTTTACCTTTATCTTCAGTCTATAATCCAAAGAATACAATAACCATTTAAAATAAGCTGTAATTGAAAAAAAATCACTAATATGTTGTTAACAGATTCCTTCGTTTCAAACCAAATTACCATACTCTAGTAATTTAAATAAATAAATAAAAACACGTCATGCTGCACAGCTTTGTATGCAAGGACAGTGCTAAACCCAGACTCAGGTTTATTGTGGTAAACATTTAACATATAACATATACATTAATCAGAACACATCGTTTCATTATTTATTTTTTATTTTACACATAATATCCAGATCACAACAGAAGCGTTGCTATAGAGCACCAAATCTGGTATCAGTTTCTTTTAGTCATTGAGAGCCTGGCATTGTGTGCAGTTTACCACTTACCAGTATGTTATATTTTGAGTGCGCATCTCCTCAACTCGCTGGCTTTTTCTGCATTCAGTGCGCTGCTCTGTGGATAGTTGGTAGCTTGTGTGACCCATTGAGAAATGTCTCTCTCCACATTGTGCCACTTGGCCCTATCACCACAGTCGTCACACAGATGAGACCAAACACATGCTCTTTCCACACAGGTAAAAAAAAAACTTAACCTCGCATTCGTTGCGCAAATGAAATTATTTATATATTGTCACATTAAGCTTATGTGCAAGTTTAATTTAAACAATAATAGCAATCTTATTAAAGTAGATTCAGCTCACTGGAAAGTGGCGCTATTTGATCTATTTTTAGAACAGGTAGGATGGTGACCCATGTGGTCCTTACGGGCGACCTGCGGGCGCTGTGTTTGTGACCCCTGGTCTACATCATACTTCTTTGAATACACCTCTGAGTGTCTTCTCCAGCAACTTTCAACTGTGAAGAAGTGCATCTGAATGGGGATTGATGATTAAAATGTTAGATACATACGACCTCTCTGTTAAGACTGTGAGAAAAAATGTTTATGCATCTGATCTGAAATACAAGAAAGCGACCTGGGTTGTATTTGATAAAATGTGAATGTAGCCTAAAATGTGTCATTACCATGGTCATGTGGCATGTTGTAATTATGGTGCATCAATAGGGTCTGTCACTACTGCCACACAGTTTCATTCTGATGGGGTGGTCGCACTACTCTAATGTGCACGTTATGAGCCTGCCCACAAAATGGCGTCATTAAATAAAAAAAATAAACCATTCACTATATGGGTCTACATTAAAACAGGATGCTCTCAAATACTTTAAAGCAACACTGATGTCTGAAAATGTACATTTGTTTCATATTAAGTCATCCAGAAAAATTTCCAGACGTGACTTAGCCAATGTAGTGGTAAGACACATCATATGACCCAATATCTCAGGTCAAGGTTTCTCCCCACTGCACCACGGTGGCAGTAATCTGCACCACGGTGGCCCATTAGACTGGCTCTTGTGGACATTAATTTTTTTTTTTCATTTGTTTTCAAAAAAGTCTGTTTGCGCCTTAATGTTTATAGATACTAGTCCATAGCATGAGTCAATTCAAGTGTACGGTAGAGGTCTGCGCAGGACTGTTTTTTTCAGCACCCATGAGCTCCCGCTATACTTTCATCTTTGTTCGGACTGAGGTGTTTTTGTAACTTCACCGTAAAGGATTGTGAATTACTAAAACACAATCAACTTCTGCTGCTGACTTACCTCTGAGAGACAAGTAATTTCTGCCGTATGCTGCACGTAGCTCCAGCAAACGGGCGGAGGCCGCTCTTGGGCACAGAGTGGTGAGCTCTGACAGGCTTCGTCGGAGCCAAAGAGTGCATTTAAGAAAATAAATTATTTTTATTGGCAAATCAGTTTTGAAAATAACTGATACCCGTGAAAATTCTTAATATCAGTGCCAATAATCGGTAGGGCAGATAATCGGTCGACCTCTAGTTCTTGTGGCCATGTGCTGGGTATCATCAGGGCTTCCTTTATGCAAATGTGTGGTGTTTTGGGGCTAGAAGAGTGCAAAAAACGAAGGGCCAGAGCTAGGGGTGGGCGATATCTCGATATTTAAAATATATCGAGATATTTTTTAAACTCGATATGAATTCTGGCATATCGTACATATCGATATAATGTCTAGATTTAATTTTCGCCTCCTTGCTTTTGTTCCCCCTCCCCTTGCCTGTCGTCTCAATCAACATGGCGGCGCCCGCAACCAGCCCGGAGGTTACAGAACTTGTTGCAAAAAAAGAACAGCTGGCTCCATTATATGGAAATACTTTGGTTTTAAGTCGTCAGACGAACAACAGACAGATGTCTACTGCCGTGAATGCCGTGAAAGTTGCTGCCAACCAAAGCTCAACTAATCTCCACAATTCTATAACACGGAGTGTAGAATATGAAAGACAGAGCCGTGGCATTTCACATAGCGGTGGACATGGCACCCATATCCGTCGTTGAACAACGTGGCTTTAAACGTATGCTAAAAACACTTGATCCCAGTCAGATACAGTTTACCTAGTCGGCATTACTTTTCGAGACAGGAACTCCCGCGACTGTACACTACAGAGAGAGCGCGGCTTGCTGCTGAATTGGGAAAAGGTTACTTACAACAGAGGTCCTGCAAAGATGAGCTTGAGTTGAGTTGTTTTATTTTTGAATGAAAAGAAGGCAATGTGTATTATTTTACAGTTAAATTATTATTTATGTTATCAGGGATTTTGTTTATATCCTAAATGTTACAGGAGCACTTTGTTCCTATGCACTGCCTGTTTTTTAGTTGTTTTATTTTTGAATGAAATGACAATATGTATTTCTTTATTGTTTTATAATATGTATACAAGGATTTCTGAAAGAAAATTTGCAGAAGCACCTCTGAGCTTCAATAAAAAACGCCTTTACATTTGTAATATTTGTTTTTGCAGTAGTTTTTTTTTTGGGTGGGGGGGAGTGGTTATAAATCCTGTCGATACCGAGATATATATCGTATATCGAGATATAGCAAAATATATCGAGATATATTTTTTGCTTCATATCGCCCAGCCTTAGCCAGAGCTGAGTGGAGACTTTCTGGACTACATGTCAATCCTGCACTGTAGTGGAGGCTGATGCATTGTGTTCCTGTTTGGTGGTGCTACACAGAAAGGATATCTTAGCACTTTTGTTCTTAAGAAAACAAACTGGGTTTTTTGTTTTACCCTTTTCTAAAACTAGCTTTGAATCTGCCCTATTAGCTTTGAGTTCATCCTAAGTCTGGTGTTTTAAAAAGCAAAGTTTTTTTTCATACAAAGACCCGGAAAAGGAGCAAAAATATTTACTTCTGTCTTTTGATTGCTGCGCTTAAAATATCTCTGGTTTATCTGCTTCAATTTATGCACATTTCAAAAATTCACCCCTGACAGGAACAGTGGCAGCAGTGATGTAAGAACTACAAAAAGTTTTTTTTTCTTCATTTGAGCTCCTGTATGTTCTATTATTAGTTTCAAGTGTGAAAAAGCAGATGTCAGGGAATGAAACGCACATCTGCGAGCAAATATCCAATCACTGAATTGCTTCTTTTTGTAAATATTCAATCAGCAAGCACTAAAGACTGTGTTTTTGCTGGCTTTGCAGAAGGATACGACAAAGGAAAAAGAATAGTAAACAAATATCTCTGTGTGCCAGTAATGTTTTATCAGATATTATTATTTAAAAGGTTCCTGGTTTCAGGACCCTTGGTGCCTGTAATTTTTGCCTGCCTTAAATTCCTCTCGCTGCGCTAATACGCTCGCTGCTAAAGTTGTTTTTTTTTGTTTTATTTTTATTTAATTAGCTAAATAATGGGAAATGTATGAACACCCATTTTTTATCTGTTTATGCGAGCCATACAAATAAGGATTAAAAAAATACAATTTGCTAAGCCATCAGAAACTGTGGTAGATACCAAACCAAGTTTTGTGTAGCGTTGAATCCCTACTCAGTATGTTAATCTGCGTCGCTATGGTAAACTGTGGGTTTGAAATGAACAACAGAAAATCAGTGGACAAGGACTCAGTGGCGGTAGATGAGTCTCCTTAGACTGGTAAACGTAACCGTGAGTCCCCACCTTCCTCCATTGGGCCTTTTGAAACAATGAGCGGAGTTAGTGCACTAACTTCCGAACAGAGCTCCAACCTGTTCTCACACAGCCCTTCACAGCCTGGCTTGCCAATGAAAAAGCTCATGGATTTTGATTAGTACAGTGGTTTTAAACCCCAATGACTTACATGGGTGGAGTATAAAAATGGCTTCAGTTAGCCGTCCTTAGAGCTCAAGACGATTGGTGATCATGTTGCCATGGGGTTGACTGGCTACCATGCTGAATTCATGTGGAATTTTTTTTTTTATTGAATCGCCATTGATGCCATTTGATTGTAAAGAGCATGGAAAAATTGCATGCTTTGGTAATTGAATGAAGTGTGTGATTTTTATGTTTTTACTGAAAATACAAGCATATCCAATTATGAAGTCTAGAGTGCTCTGTGTTGGTCATTTCAAGCTATTTTACATTTATTAATATATAACACAGCAACGCTAACAAAGAGATGGTTTACTTTTTAACACAAGGTGCGGGAATGCACAAACATAAACCTTTCCCAAGTCGCCTTGTTTTCCTTTCTTGCGTGAAGAAAATATTGTCACTTTATCTTTTTCAGTGTTGTTTTTTTATGCTTATTGGAATTTTTTCAAAACCCATTCAAACTAACATTGACTGGCTGAATGAAAGAATAGCTTTTCAGTTAACATTTTACAACATTACATACAATTTCGAAGGCCACTTCACAACGGGAATAGGGTTATAGTAGATGATTGTCTGAATATCTATGTATAGTTTGGGTGGTAGAATTTCAGGTGATTTGTATAGTCTCTATTTGGAATCGCAGATTAGCTTTATCAGTGGTAGGCACCAGTACTTTTGGAGGAAATCCAAGAAGAAAACTTTTGACCTGGCCTAAGCAGTAACTTCCCTGTTATGAGATGACTCCCAAGATGGGGTTAAGTCAGAATGATGAAGTTACAGTGGAGGTCCCAGACAGAGCTTGATCAAGATGGTCCTAAAATCTTCATTAAAGCTGTTTATCCCCATATGTATTGCAAAAATGCAATTTGGGAGAATCCAGAGAGGATTTTGGATCCAAGGTGGAGCTGATGTCACCCAAGAGGACTTCTTTTCAAGAATGAATAAAAAGCCAACAGGAAGACAAAGTGCCCTACCAAACAAAACTTTTTTTATTTAATTTTTAATTAATACTCACAAAAGACCAAGATAAACGTTTTGGTAAATTATTTCATGTATTGAAATAAATAAAGTGGAAATTAGAGGTTGCTGTTTAATGTATCTGATGTAGGTAGAAAGTTGCAATTGCTATTTTAAGGCAAAAGTTAATTTGTTAATCATTTCATTAGTAGTGGATGGCGATCAATAAAATGTTTTAAAGCAATTCAAAATGGTTTTTTTGGTAATTTGTCACTTTTTTTAAATGATACTGTTCTGAATTGATTTTTTTGGGGGCTCTGTGGTTGTTTCTAAAAGGTTTGTTTTTTTTTGTAAATCGTGTCGACAAGAATGGATATTTTGACTTTTTGTTCAGAAAAACAGTGTATGCATTTTGGGATCTGGCATAAAATGTCCTAGTGTGATCCATGTGTTCTGTTTACAGTTTACAGCTCTAAAATGCAAAATGTGAAATTATTTATATTCCTAAATTATTTTGTTTCCCTTGCCTGTTTTTTCTTGTTTTGTTTGCTATTTGTTTCTAACTAAAGACATGAAATCCTGTGTAAACTGCTTGAAGCTCAAGATTTGACAACGTGTGTTCGAAGGGATCAGAAGAAATTCCGTTTCTGTTTGAAGACGCAACTACAACATTGAAATAATCCTCTTTGTTTTTTCCCCCAAATTTTTCTCAGCCTTTCGTTGAGCTTGGAAAGTTGCGTACAACCTGTTGCTAATTCCGTGAGCCTTTTTGGGAGACTGCCCTTCATCGGCCCTACCTCTCTGCAGTTGGAACAGCTAAAGACTCAGTTGGTACTGCACCAGCTAAATGCAATTGCAAGCTCAAGCATCACTCAGCCAGCGAATGCCTCCCCTGCTTTGACTCTGCTCAACCTCTTAAAGGTTTCCATGTCAAATCCATTGTATCCCCGAGGGGGGCTGTTCTCCAATGCTCAGAGACCCATTGTTCCCAGCAACTATGGGGGAGTTGCGGCACAGCCACGAATGGAGCTGGGGGCATCTCGTCTTGGCCCAAGCTCTATGTCTGGTGCTCATGGCGGTTTCATGGTCAATCAGTCCTTCTCCGTGGGACATATTTCTCCAGCCGACCAAAATCTTCGGGCTGCACGTGACCATAATCTTCGGGAATTTTCATCTGGATCTACTGGTCCAAATCAACCCCCGAGCAAGCTTTATGCGTCTTCAAGCATGGATCTGCCTTCAACCTCCTCCCAGTTGTTTAAGACAAGCCAACTACCAACAAGTCAGCCACCAACACGCTACACCTCTGAAAGTGCTACAAACATCTTGGCAAGTTTTGGGCTTTCAAATGAAGACCTTGAACTTTTAAGCCTCTATCCAGATGATCAGCTAACTCCGAACAACCTTCCATTCATCCTAAGGGACATCCGAATACGCAAAACAAAGAGGGACATTGGCGAGAGAACAGAGTGCAATAAAATCATTGACTATGGACATTCTAGTAACTCTGGACATTCAGAAGATGGCTCAACTCGCTATGCACCTCAGCATTTGCCTAAAGAACCAGCAAAGTTTTTGAGGGAGGTTCCTGGTCCATCCTTTGCTGGGATCCTCAAGAAACCTCAAATAACCCAATCATCTCAAGGCACAAAATTTCCAGAGATTCTGCAACCTTCGTTGATTGAACCAGGACTTAAGAAGATTCCACCAAGAGTATCTGCTTCCCAGCCTAGCCTGACGCCATCTCCACAGATGCAACAGCAGTTTTTTCCACAAAAAGACGACTTCCCAGCAACTCAGAGTCCCAGCTTCATCCCGTTCATCTCGTGTCCAAGCAACCAGACCCCAAAACAGAGGCTTCCAGTTGGGACACTGATGAACGATTACTCGGCATCCACTCCAAGAATCTTTCCGCATACGTGCTCTCTATGTAACAGTGAATGTAACCAGATTAAGGTGAGTATCTTCTTACCCAGTTGTGGCTTGTTTGAATAAATGTTAATGTAAAGTTACAATGTTGTTGTATTTCAATTGTGTTGGTGAATCCTAAACTACAATTGTATTACATTTTCCTTCGCTATACAAATTCTGAAATGTTAATTTTTGTAAATTTCATTCCGCAATTGTGGAGTTGTTGAATATAGTCATTGAGCTTATGTTAATAGTGTTTATAACACAGCTAGTCAACGTTTGTTTAGAAATGTATTGGTTTCTTGAGTATCTCAAAATATGTTTTGGATGCACATTTTATTCCCTGGAGACGTCGGAGAAACCTACTGAGAAACTATTTTGCTGACGCCTAGTTCCAGACCTTGGACTCACTGATGAAAATACCTCCTTTGTGACGGAAACCTGAATCCAGTTGGAAGATGGCAATTTCATGAGGCCACACTTTGGACTGTTTTTACTGTCAGAAGTTTTGTCAAAGAAAATAGTTGATGCTTGTTTCTTGAAAAATGAGACTAGTGTAGTTGTGATCATTGATTTATTGTTTGTTTTTTTTTCTTCTATTTTGTATCTTTTCGTTCAGAAATTGCTAATCATGAAATTCACTAAAATAGTTTTTCTTTCCTCACAGGATTGGCTTGAACATCAGAACACAAGTCTTCACATTGAGAACTGTAGACGCCTTAGGAAACTGTGAGTTTATTTCGCATGAAACCCACGCTAGTGCTAACATTTAACATTTGGAACTTTTGTAAATGTAGCTTTATTCTTTTTGAAGATACCCTGATTGGAGTGTTGAGACTGTCCACAGTTTAAGGTAAACCATTGAGAGAGATGTGTATTGTTATTTATTTTTTTCTGGAATCATATGTTATTAATGTTTGTTGAAATTTAAAACTGTGCACAGACCTGAGCCCAAAGCAGAACACCACAGCTCAAAACGGCGCGCACGTTCGAGCTCCTCCAGATCTCCCAGTCCTAAAAGGCACTATGATACAAAACGTCGTAAGCGGTCAAAATCACACTCACGATCAAATTCTAGCTCGCCGTCCCATTCTAAATCCAGAGATTATGGAAGGTACCAGCGAAGCAGGAGTCGCAGTCGCTCCCACCATAGGGTTTCTAGACCCAGACGGAGATCCCGATCTCCATCTCAACGCTCAAGGTCTCCAGTGTGCAGTAAGCGTTCTCCACGTCGCTCTAGCCCCCGAAGGAGTCCTTCCCGGCAAAAGCGGTCCAGCAACAGTGATGACCTACTGACCAAAAAACTTATGTTGACGCGTAAGTTACTTTTCTTTTTGAGCGACGTGTCAAAGTTTTATGGATTGAATCACCTTTTGCTTTGTCCCACAGCTGAACTTTCCTCAATCACTGATCATGAAACACTGAAGGCTGTGGTGAAGACCTTGGCTCCAGCCCTGCTTGCTGAGTTGGCACAGAAGAAAAGCAGTTCTGCTACATCCTCATCTAAAGGAAGCACCAGGAGTAGTAGCAGTAAGAGAAGGTCTCCCTCTCAAAAAAATTATGAGGCAGTCAGGTCTCCACCTCAAAAAAGCCAAGACTCCTCTTCCAAGTTATTGAACACTTCTAAGGGAACTTTGGGGAAAAAGGTGATTGTGTTACCGTTCCTATTCTAAAAGTTATTTTAAACACATTATTGGCTTTCACCCATCACTGTTCTATTGCTTTGCAGGAATTGAAGCCTAGGTCCAAAGAGGCCCCCGGAAAAGCTTGTCTGCTGAGGATAACTGGACTTCCTTATAATGTTTCAAAAGAAGAATTGAGGCGTGCTGTTGAATGGTTTGGCGCCATTCATAATTGCATCCTCCTCAAGTCCATAAACGAGGTAAAAACAGTATGTTTATTTTAAAAAATAAGTTTAAAAAAACATTAATAAAAAAAATTGCATTTCATGCGAGGGTTCTCTAAACAAGCTCTTAACCTAATCGTCTGAATCAACTAATTAACTCTAAACACCTGCAAAAGATTCCGGAGGCTTTTAAAAACTCCCTGCCTGGTTCATTACTCAAAACCACAATCATGGGTAAGACTGCCGTCCAGAAGAACATCACTGACACCCTCCAGCAGGAGGGTTAGACAAAGAAAGACATTTCTGAACGAATCGGCTGTTCCCAGAGTGCTATATCAAGGCGCCTCAGTGGGAAGTCTGTGGGAAGGAAAAAGTGTGGCAGAAAACACTGCAGAACAATAAGATGTGACCGGACCCTGAGGAAGATTGAGGAGGAGTGTACAGGGGTGTGCAGGAAATGAGCTACAGGTGCCGCATTCCCCAGGTCAAGCAACTTCTGAACCAGAAACAGTGGCAGAAGAGCCTGACCTGGGCTACAGAGAAGCAGCACTGGACTGTTGCTCAAATTTTGCATGTCATTCAGAAATCGAGGTGCCAGAGTCTGGAGGAAGACTGGGGAGAGGGAAATGCCAAAGTACCTGAAGTCCAGAGTCAAGTACCCACAGTGAGTGATGGTCTGAGGTGCCATGTCAGATTTCATTTTTCAGATTTCATTTTTCAGCACGACCTGGCACCTGCCAAAACCACTGGTAAATGGTTTCCTGACCATGGTATTACTGGGGCTGAACTCTCCTGAGCTGAGCCCCATAGAGAATCTGTGGGATATTGTGAAGAGAAAGTTGAGAGGCGCAAGACCCAACACTCTGGAGGAGCTTACGGCTGCAATCGAAGCCTCCTGGACCTCCATAACAACTCAGCCTCCATGCCACGCCGCATTGAAGCAGTCATTTCTGCAAAAGGATTCTCAACCAAGTGTTGAGTGCAGAACTGAGCAAAATTATTTGAAGATTGAAGGTTTTTTTTTTCTTTTTTTTGGGGGGGGGGGTTAAATCAGTTGTGTGTAAATGAATCTGAAATATATGAAAGTCTAATGTTTCTCGGTACTTTACAGAAAATAATGAACTTTATCTCAATGTGCTTATTTTTTTTATTATTTACTTTTGTGGAACTTTTCACAGGCTTCTGTATGTATGGAAAGAGAGGAGGATGCCAGAGCTTTGCAGAAAGTAGGAAAACTGAGACTACGGGGAGGTCACTTAGTTGAGGTCCACAGAGAGATGGTATGTTTTACTTCTGTTTTTTTTTTTATGAGTGTACATTTGACCAGACTCTGGAACTTAACCCAAATTGTACACTTATTAGGAAGCTGAGGAGCCAGTGAAAAATGTCGAGGATGTGTGCCCTGTGAAGTAAGTTCCCATGAATGCAGTTCATGCATTGAAAAAGTTCATGCATTCTAAAGAAAACTGTAATGATTCTTCTTTTCCACATGACTTTAGTAGTGGCATAGCTTTATTGGGCTTTGCTTTACTCGCCACAGTCCTTTGTATTTCCATCAACTTCTAGTATGTGCTCTGAGTGTGCTCGAGACTCGTTACACCTCCGCATCATTCTAGTTCTGCTCAGTGACATCATGAAGAATGCAAAAGAAATGCACACCCAAGCTTTCTCATTTTAATATCTCATCCCGTTATCATCTTTGTTCTTTGGTTTGCTTATTATAACTCCAGGCTGAGTCAGTACGGGTGTCTATGTTCGTAACTCCATTTGGCAGAAGAGGTTAACAAAAACATCTGCATTTAATTTTCCATGACAGAATCACATCTGCCCAATCAACATGCCTTAAGAGTAATTACAGCAGCACTTTAAATTAGATGAGATTTTTTTGTACAATTGGAAAGAAAAAAACTATTGTAGTTGATCTGTATCTGTACGCTAAAAGTTTTCTATGAGCGAGGTGTGAAATCTGTAGAGACTTCCGGTGGTTGTGACGCCAAACCGCTGCCTGCAGAATGATTTCCACCCAGTAGAAGTCCATGGGGAAAAGCCGAACTTACGAAATGTTTTCCTCAGAAATTGTTGTTCACAAAATATTTTAGTCATTTTCGAAAATTATTGCTGTAGCATCCTTTTCTACTGAAGACTGGTGACTTTCCAAGAGGAGAACATAGTTTTGGAACAAACCGGATTTATTCCGTAATGCCTCCCGACTGCTACATAGCTTCTAGCTTCCTTCAGCATGCCCAGAAGCTTAACGTTTCTGCGATAGTTAGTTTTGTGCGTCTGGAGGTGCCTTTGTCTGTGTAGATTGCTCCGGCGATATTGTGGTTTTTGCCATTGAAAAATAGAGACAAGGTGAGGAAACGAAACTTTTTCCTGCCACGTTAGTGATCCCTTGAGATGCGTTAGCCTTGGCCAAGTATCCCCTGCTACCAATGACTCTGAAGTTACTATAAATAGATTAAATAAAAATAGACAAATAAACACTGAACAGTTGATTACTTTTCATTTACAAAAATGTATTAAAAATAATGAATTTCTTTTCTTTCATAAATGAAATGATGATAATCTTTGTTTTAACTAAGCCATGGATGTTCTTGGGCACACAGGGCCAGCGCTTTTAATTGTTTAACTTGTTTCTCTTTTTAATATAAGCAATTATAAATGGAAAATAAATATGTTGTATTGTGTTTACGTTTAATTACATGAATCTTAAACAAAATAATATGGCCCCGAATAGTGCGGCTTTCTACAATATAAAACTGTCGGAAAAACAGGCTAATAATTTTAAGCGTAAGTCACAGTGTTGTCTCTCACTTTCTCCAGCTGCTAGTTATTCTCTGTTTCACGCGCTCGGATTGTGTGCTTTTCATGGTGCTCTGATGAGAAGACATTAATCTAAATGTCGGGGAGCTTGTTCTCAATAAGAGGAGGTCCTAGTTACTTGTTTTTGCAGCTTTCTGTCGTGAGGTCTCCTCTACTTTGGCATTTAATTAAATTGATAAGATGGGAATGAATGGGGACACGTAATGAATATGAGGAGCGTTTCCAGAACATAGAATGTAATGTTTCTCAATGGATTTTCTCAAGAGTTGAGCCTTTATAAAACACAGAAATCCATCGTTTTGTGTCAAATTTCATGTATTAAGTGCATAGATGAATAGGTTATTGTCTATCACAAAAAAAAATGCAAGTTTTTAAAGCAAAAATTTTGACTAATAACAATCACAATATAGCCCTGTGTATGACTTGTTTAGATGTTTAAAAATGTACCAACGACCAGAAAATCTACATTTGCTGATCCTTCAGAACCATTTGTGCTAATGGTGTTTCAGGAAACAAAATACTATCTATAGTATTTATCATATTTACATATTTATCTCTGGGAATTTGATGATGGAGAAAATTTAGATAAACATAAGTATGATACAGGTCTACTGTGATTCTTAATGGTTTTTAAACATTTTAAGATTGTTAAACATGTAGAAAACCATATTCCAAACTGTGTCTGGGGATGTCTCTTTATATACATTTGTTGATGCTTTTTGTCTTTTTCCCACTTAGGAGTATCTTTGAATGGAATTCTCCTGCTACAAAACCAGTCTTCACACAAAAAGCAAAGCCTGCCAACCCAGTGAATACACCCCAGAAAGAAACACCAGTGGTAAAACCATTTGAGCCCAAAAAGGCCATACCAACACCTAAGACTAAACCTCCGGCTAATACTACAGGCAACGGTATAAATCAGTTATGTGGGGGGTTTTTTTTTTTGTTCGTTCTTTTTATGTAGTTTTGTAGATTTTTTTTAAATTTCTGCTTGTGTAATCTGATAGAACCCGCGGTCGCTAATAAGCCTGGAAAGAAGGTATGTGGTCTAATATTTCCGAATACTGTTTTTGTCTCCTTTATTTTAAAGAAACTAAACAATGTTTGTTCTGTACCTCTAGGCAATACCCTGGAGAAAAAATATTGTGGAAATTTCAAAACTTCCAGAGGAATGGGTTACAGAGGAAGAACTCGCCGTCCTCGCCAAGCCGTTTGGATTCATTGGCGACGCTAGCTCTCATAAATTACGAATAGCTGTCAGTCTGCATAAGGTAATTATCTCCAGTTACATGGAAGCTTATGTATAGCAAAAATGTATAAAGTGAAACTGTATTTCTATATTTACATAAGATATGTGCAAATTATTATGCAAAATGAAAATTGATTTCTATCATTTTAATTTTCTTTGTACAGCTGCAGTTGTCGTATGTAAAATGCATCGACATTTTGATTATTTCCATTGTAAGCACATGTGATCACTGGTTTGGGATCGTGCCAACTTTTACATTCAGGGGTTTGTGTCCATTTTGTGAACTCAAAAATACTCACTTATGAGTGGCAACAATCGAACCTCAACAGTTTACTCATCATGGAGACCGTTGGAATCTGTTTGCATACATTTATTAAATGACGATTTCACAAGTTACAAAAGAAACAAAACATTAATCAAAAACATGTTAACAAAATTACAACTGTATAAAAGTCAAATTACAACCATGCAAATATTTGGTTCTAACTGAACAGAAATTTCAGAGAAAATTTTGGAGAAAGATCAATACTTGTTTAAAGAAAAAAATGAAAACCATTGCATTCTTAAATGAATTTTCATGTTATTTTCAGGCGCGGTTAATATTGGGAAACCATTTGAAGGTTTTCTAAATGTATTTAAACAATATTTTTTTTTACATTACATGCGAGATAAGGTGACGTGGTGGAAAGCTTTGAATGGGTGCTGGAAAAAATGTTTTACAACGGAGAAGTTTATTTTTTTCTGTCAGTGCAAATGAAGATTGTTGGCCTTGCTTGTTTATTCATATGTATTTCATGTTTTTTTTTTTTTATTCGTCATGTGTTTGTATTAATTGTATGCTCGTGTTAAAGATATCTAACGTGTAAAACAGTGAAAAGCGTAATAAAATGTACAAATAAATCAGCGTACACGATTTGACTGTACAGGTTTGATCGGCCGTCATCTAGTCATGCCTGCCACTAATGACGTATTCTGGTGAGCACACGAAAATCTCAGTTTGAAAAGAGGTTATTTAAAGGACCATGTGCCCTGCCTGTTTCGGGTTTCATCTGCTTGAGATCCTTAAATATTAAATATGGGCGTGTACTGCTACGCAGAATTTTAAGCCATAATGGTCAATAAAACGCGCACATTCCTGCACTGAAGTGGGACTGCAGCCCCAATTGTAAATGCATCCCAAACTGCATTCATTCATTCAATTTCCTACCAGCTTATTCCCTTTTTGCGGTCATGGGGGTACACCCTCGACCAGTTCTCATTGTTTTCTCAAGGAAAATGCTTGCTTCAAATCCAGAGTCTCGATGCGTCGGTTGGTGGTGACTTTGCATGAATAATACAAAATACAGATGGGTAATAGTTGTCTTATAGGACAAAGACAAATTTCTGTCAGAAATCCCAAAGTATAGAAAATTGTCACATTGAATTGTGGGCAAAATTGTTCAGACAATACTTTTGTCCTAAATGTTGCTCAACACATGTAAGTCACTAAATCCTGTGTACCGTCACAGCATAAGTCTAGAATATGCTAATGAATTTGCCCTCTTTAACACTTATTTTGGCAGCAAAACAACGGCATATGTTGGTATTGGACGGACACAATATGTTTGACTTGGAAACATAAATAAAGCATACATCTACAAAACAAACATCAATTCTACAATGTTTTTATAACATTCAATGTCTTTATATTTGTGTGTAAATTATTCTTTTTTTATTATATGAAAAACAATTTAAAGTTTGTAAATTGAGGTTTATTCTTAACCTTGTTCACCATGTTTTTAGGCATACCTGCAGATGCCTGACACCAAGGCTGTTTTAGCAATGGTAAATGCTTACTCAAAGACCTCGGCAAAAGTGCGAGGCAAAGTAGTATCTGTAAAGATGATGATGCAACCTATTGACCTGGGCTATACTGTGAGTACACAGCTCATCTCTTGTTGGTTTGATTTTTGTCTCATTCAATGTCTCAATGTAATTTTTCTTCTTCTGTTATTTACTTCTTTTCTTTCTCTTTTCCAAAGGAATCTGTATTCAGAGTTCTAGTAGGAATGCAAAAATCACCAGTAAGGAATTGACAATAACTTGCTAATGTACAGTAACAACCAATAGTTGAAAACCAAGATTGATTAACCAAGGGAATATTTTTCTTATTACAGGAAATAGTCACGTTGCCTGAACGCCTTCTTGTTGTGTCTAATGTGCCAAAAAACTATAGCTCAATAAAGGAAGTGAAGATAGTAGTTAAAAAACATGGGGCATTCAAAAAGTTTTTGCCACTGAATGGCAAGGTAAGAAATGCAAATAAAGCTTTGATTTATTCTTGGTGTTTCTTTTTAATTAATCTTGTTTTTTTTTCCGATTCATTATCAGATACTTTTTGAAATGGTGAATGATCTTACTGCCAGAAAAGTCTTCTTCCACTTTTTGAAGAATCCTTGTCAAGTCCAAGGCAGTACACTTTCTTTCACAGTTGCCAAGCCAATCAAGGTAGGTTTTGATGCACTTTTCTTGCCATTTCCGTGTGCATTATGAGTTGCTCGCCTTTAATTAAAATGTATATTTGATCTTTTTAACAGCTGAAAAAGAAGACAGATGTTAAAGGGTGAGGGGGTTGTTGAAACAATGCTTTTTGTTTCACACAAGGTTATCTGAAGTGTAACAATCTCTATGTTTTTAAATCACCTTAGAGAAAATCCACCTGCTGCAACAGCTCCAAAAATCAATACTCCTGGGACGTCAGCTCAAACTAAAGTTGATGAAGTAATAGTAATTGATGACGATGCAATATGTGTTGACGCCTACGACGATAAAAGACCAAAAGCTGGCACATCTGAAGTTTCTGAAGCCACAAAAGAAATGGTCTGTGACAAAATGCCAAATCCGGACACTGTTACAGTTCAATTTACCAGTGCTTCAAAGGAAAATGACCGTGATAAAATACTAAAAGCTGATGCAGCCACAGTTCAAGCTGCAGATGCATCAAAAGGATCTGACGGTGATAAAGTACCAAAAACTGGCACAACCACAGTTCAAGTTTCCGATACACGGAATGAAACCGAAGCTAATAAAACGACTAAAGCTGACACAGCTTCAGTTCAAGTTACCGATAAACCAAAGGAAACAGACAGTAAAAAAATGGCAAAAGTTGGCACAGACGCTGTTCAAGATACCGATACAAAGAAAGAAACAGAAGCTGATAAAATGACAAAAGCTGGCACAACCGCAGTTCAAGTTTCTGATGAACCAAAGGAAACAGACAGTGATAAAATGGCAAAAGCTGGCACAGACGTGGTCCAAGTTACCGATACATGGAAAGAAACCGAAGCCGATCGAAAGGCAAAATCTGGCACGGACGTGGTTCAAGTTACTGATGAACTGAAAGAAACAGAAGCTGATGAAATGGTAAAATCGGGCACAGACGTAGTTCAAGTTACCGATAAACCGAAAGAAACTGACAATGGTAATATACCAAAAGCTGGCACAGACATGGTTCAAGTTACCGATATACGGAAAGAAATAGCTGATGAAATGGTTAAATCGGGCACAGACGTAGTTCAAGTTACTGATAAACCGAAAGAAACAGACAATGGTAATATACCAAAAACGGGCACAGCTGCAGTTAAAGGCATTTCAGACATTAGTCCTGAGACGATAGAAAAGACAAACATCCCAGTTAACAAAGAAACTGTCCTGGTTACCCTTGATCCTGGATCTGTGACTAAAGAGCCTGAAGTTGGATCATCGAGTCCCATGGAAGTGCCAGCCGCCACAAACAAAGACCTTAAAGAAGTGTCTTCTGTTCCCAGTGCTGAATCTACAACTGAACCTATGAATGAGGTGCTTGACAAGTCTTTGATGGAACATTCCAAATCTGTGGTTTCTGTCAAGTCTGTAAATGCAGAACTTGGAGACAGTTGTTCGGCACCTGCTTCGGAATCTCCAAAAACAACTTTTGAAGTTAAAACCTCAGCTGCTGTTGTCGACCCTGAGAAAACAACTCTTGAATTAAGCACCTCAATAGCTGCAGAGGAACCTGAGGTGAAATCTTCAGTTTCTATTTTAGAATTCAATGATCCAGTAGAGGCTACAAAAGCAGAGCAAGGATCTGTGTGCCCATCTATATTGGCCAGCTCAATTATTGAAACTAAGTCAGAGACTGATGCAAAAAATGTGAATCCCGCTCGGACAGACGATGCACCAAAAGCACAAAAATCTACTTCAACGGATGACAATCATTTTGATTCCAAGTCTGTTGGCAGCAGCGAGACAACCGCAGTCGAGGCCATGGAGACACAGAGCCCTGAAGAAATCACCAGACATTTACATAAAGTAGAAGTCTGTGTACCTCAGGAGCAAGAGGTCAACAGCGAGGCCAAATCTACAGACATGCCATCAAAGACTGACAATCAAAATGAGTCCTTTCCAAATTTAGGCGATTACTCCGACCAGCCTACCACTTCTAATCAACTTGCCAGTGGTTTTTCTGTCAAACTGGACAGTCAGTACCCTAAGCACTTCCACACGGATGACCCATCTCTGGACTTTCCTCCAGTTACGCAGGAGATATTGAATGCTCTAGAATTAGCAGTCCACGAATGCCGCTTACAGTCCTCGTTAAAACAGGCTGAGAAGGACTCAAAACGGAAGGTAGAGATGGAGAAGAAAGTACCTCAACAGAAAATGGTAAAAGGTCAGTCAAGCTCCAAAAAGGCTTCTCCAGCCAGAAAGACCCCTCAAGCAAACAAAAAGTTGCAGGCAGAGAAAAGGTCTGGGTCCAGACTTGGTACCGTCAAGACCTCATCTCCAGATACCTCTAAGTACAGTAGCAGAGATCATTCTGATGGAGAGAGTTCCTCTAAAAAATCCTATGGCATGTCCACCCGGAGGAGTAGGCGCCAACCCAGCCCTCCAATGAAGAGGTCCAGGGGGTCCGAGGTTGATATGAGGGTAAGAAGAAGAAGATGATGAATGTAGGCATGGGATTGTAACCGGTTTCAAGCTTTACAGCGGTTTATGAAAAAAAAATATATATATACAGTGCCTATAGAAAATCATCATACCCCTTTGAAATCGTTACATTATTTCTCATACAGCCTGAAATTAAACCCCATTCCAAATAACTTTTCCAGCTTTATTTACAAATTTGGTCTTACAATTAAACATATGAAAGAAAAAATACAACAACAGTTCTTCAACTGAATATTAAACAAAAAACTATAATAACAGGGTTGGAAAAGTCATCAGCCCCTTGACTTAATATTTAGTTGAGCCACCTTTTGCTTTAATTACAGCCAAAAGTCTGTTTGAATATGTCTGTACAAGCTTTGCACACCGTGACTGGGGAATATTTGCCCATTCTTCCCTACAGAATTGCTCAAGTTCAGTCAAATTCTTTGCGGAGCGGCGATGGACTGCTCTCTTCAAATCCATCCACAAGTTTTCAATTGGGTTAAGGTCAGGGCTCTGACTTGGCCACTCAAGAACATTCACCTTCTTATCTTGGAGCCATTTTGCTGTTGTTTTGGCAGTATGCTTAGGGTCATTGTCGTGTTGGAAGGTAAATGACCTGCCCATCCTCAGTTGTCTAGCAGATGGACGCAGGTTTTCCTCAAGAATTTTGATGTACTTGGCAGCATCCATTTTCCCTTCAATCCTGACCAATCGCCCAGTTCCAGCTGAAGAGAAACATCCCCACAACATAATGTTGCCACCACCATGCTTTACAGTTGGTATGGTGTGTCTTGGGTGATGTGCGGTGTTTGGTTTTCGCCAAACATAACGTTTGGAGTTTAGTCCAAAAAGGTCAATTTTGGTCTCATCAGACCATAGCACCTTTCGCCAGAAGGTATCAGACTCTTCCAAATGAGTTTTTGCATAGCGCAAGCGAGACTGGGTGTGACACTTTTTTTAGAAAAGGCTTCTTTCGAGCCACCCTGCCATACAGGCCAGCTTTATGTAAAGCTTGGGAGATAGTTGTCACATGCACAGACTGACCAGACCCAGCCATAAAGTCCTGCAAGTCCTTCAAAGTTGCCTTTGGCCTCCGGGTAGCTTCTCTTACCAATGTCCTCCTGGCTCTGTCATTTAATTTGGATGGACGGCCTGATCTTGGCAATGTGCTGGTGGTGCCATAGACCTTCCACTTCTTAATGATGCTCTGAACAGTACTCCGAGGGATAGCTAAAGCCTTTGAAATGTTTTTGTAGCCTTCTCTTAACTTGTACCTCTTGACAACTTTATCCCGAAGGTCCTTTGAAAGCACTTTTCCAACCATGGTGAATTCTTTGCAGTACAATGCACTACTAACAGTGGATTCTTTAAGAAACTGCTCTTTTTATTCTAAAGGCAATCAACACCACTACTACTGATGTCAGATGGGGCAATTAACCAGGTGTTTAATATTGAAGTTGATTACTTGCACCTGAGCAGGTTTATAATGTCATACTCTAAGGGGCTGATCACTTTACCAAACCAGGCATTTCACTGATTCATTTTGATTCATCCTCTGGAATTTATTTAAAGTATATTTTTACTTTAATGATGAGAATTGCAATGTGTACATCCAGCTCTTAACTGCACTTAAGACTTAATCTATTTTATTTTCCAGGGTGTGACAAAAGGTAAAGTATTTCATAGGGTATGATGATTTTCTATAGGCACTGTATATTTTACCAGCTTTTAAAAAATTACTATAGTCTTCAAAGTAAAAACACAGGACGCAGGAGGATTTGTTTTTGTTTCCAGGCATTTAACTATAACATTGTAGAGCAGTAACTAGATTTTAAAGTTTGCACGCAAACTTCGATGTTGGCTTGCGTTGGTACCGTTAATACCTTTTTTTTAAATGTTGTCAATTCCGCAACAATAACATAATCCAACCCCCATGTCTCTATGATTCTAATAAGCTGAGAAAGGTACATGCAAAATTGGTTGCTATGGTAACCAGTCTGGTTGCTATGGAGGGGTAAGTGACCTAACATATTGTTCCTCATGTCAACACGAGTAAAATACACCAACCCCCATGTCTCTAAGACTTTCGTAAGCTGAGATAGAGATACGCCATATTGGTTGCTATGGTAACAGTGTGGTTGCTATGGAGGGGTCGCTGACCTAATATATTGTTCCCCATATGAATACGAGTAAATTACAGCAACCCCCATGTCTCTATGATTTTCCTGAGCTGAGATAGGTACATGCAAAATTGGTTGCTATGGTAGCCAGTCTGGTTGCTATGGAGGGGTCAGTGACCTAACACATTGTTCCCCATGTCAATACATCATCCCCCATGTCTCTATGACTTTCCAAAGCTGAGATAGAGCTGCGCCATATTGGTTGCTATGGTAACCAGTCTGGTTGCTATGGAGAGGTAGCTGACCTAACATATTGTTCCCCATATCAATACGGGTAAAATACGGCAACCCCCATGTCTCTATGATTTTCCTAAGCTGAGAGAGAGTCATGCCATATTGGTTGCTATGGTAACCAGTCTGGTTGCTATGGAGGAGTCATTGACATGATATAATGTTCCAGCTGTCAGTATGGGTGAAGCTTACCAACCCCCAAGTCTCTAGCATTTTCCTAACCGAAGATAGAGATATGCCAATTTAGTTGCTATAGTAAACAATTTGGTTGCTATGGAGGAGTCAGTGACATCATGTTGTAATCTACTTTACATTTAGAATAATATAAAGCAACCCCCATGTCTGTACTGTGTTCTGTTTAGAAGATATTTGACATTGAAAGTTATGTCAAAAGTGGGTGTGGCTTAATAAATTTATGTTAATTCACAAGCAATGATGGGCTGGATAAGTAATTTGCTTCCTTAATGCTTGTATGACTTTCCAGTGTCAATTACAGAAGCTCTTTTACAATAGGATCTATGGGGTTCATGCTCCATTCATTTCAATGGGCCATTGAAAGTCAATGAGACACCTTTGACCTACTTATTTGAAATCAGCTTGCACCTGGAGTTATCAACTGCCAGATTTTCAAACGAGTCAGCTGACTCAACTGTCAGATTTTCAAACGAGTCAGCTGCAGCTGGAAATTTAACTGTCAGATTTTCAAACGATGGCAAATCTGCTGGAGAAAATCTGATTTCCATGCCTCAAACAAATAAAGATTATAGAAGAACCGTAAGACATATCGAAATGATTCTTTCTTTGTCAGAAGCAGAAGACCCTAACGAAGAGAATGCTGTAATTTTTGTGAAGGTGTGATTAGAAATAAAAAAATTATGGCGAGCTACAAATAGCCTTCATTTGATTCTGTGCAACTGCTCATTTTAGAGAAATCCATACCCTCAAACAAATAAGGATTACGAAAGAATGAACAGAGGTATTGAAATATTTCTTTTACTGTTAGAATCCCAAGATTTTAAGGAAGAGAATGGTGTAAATTTTTTGAAGCTGTGATAAAGTTTGAATGATTTATGGCAAGTTAAAAACAGCCTGCGATTGAGATTTTAAACAGAATCCACCAGAATTTTTGAATGGAGGTGAATGGAGCAATTATGTGCACTCGTTGTGGTTTTAGGCCACCTGGAGTAAAAACCGTGTGTTTTTTAAAAATGAAAACAGCACCAACTGAAAGAGGACAAAAATCTCTACCATTTAGGTATAAAATGTGTGTGTAAAGGTTAATTTTAGTTGAGAAAACAGTGCAAGTAGCAACAAGACTGAGCTTGCTCAAAGTTAGAGTGGGCGATGACATCACCACTCTAGGGCTCCCATAGGGAATGACTTGAGGGATTTTTGGGCCGAAATTCGCGATTTATACGGAAACCGCTGGTCCAATCGGTCCAAAGAGATATAGCAACTCGAGTGGGAACAGTCTGGACGACCGTGGAAAGTTTCGTGGCTGTAGCTCGAACGGGCTAGGAGGAGAAGCGTTGTAAAATTTTGACGAGGGAAAAGAGAAGAATAATAACTAGATTTTAAAGTTTGCACGCAAACTTCGATGTTGGCTTGCGTTGGTACCATTAATACCTTTTTTTTAAAATGTTGTCAATTCCGCAACAATAACATAATCCAACCCCCATGTCTCTATGATTCTCATAAGCTGAGATAGGTACATGCAATATTGGTTGCTATGGTAACCAGTCTGGTTGCTATGGAGGTGTCAGTGACCTAACATATTGTTCCCTATGTCAACATGAGTAAAATACACCAACCCCCATGTCTCTATGACTTTCGTAAGCTGAGATAGAGATACGCCATATTGGTTGCTATGGTAACAGTGTGGTTGCCATGGAGGGGTCGCTGACCTAATATATTGTTCCCCATATGAATACGAGTAAATTACAGCAACCCCCATGTCTCTACGGTGTTCCTGAGCGGAGATAGATACATGCAAAATTGGTT
>SRMA01025529.1:0-44044 GCA_007224835.1 Danionella cerebrum
GTCCTGACTCCTTCGTGCTAGCATGTCTAAAAGACAATCAAGTTTGCTTTCGTTTTTTAAAAGAAACGAAGACTCAAGTCCATCATGTTAAACGGCCATTTAACATGATATTGAAGATTAAGATAAATTGTGTTGAAAGTAATCTAAAGGTTTTTTGTGTGTATATGTCTTAAATTATGTTGTAAATGATGTATGTAAGTCCTGCTGCTTAAAAGTAGGCATGTTAGACACTGAACCATTGCGTTCTGTTTGTGTTCCAGCAACTGTTTTGGGCCAGCCCCCCTGTCCGTCACCCCAGTCCTGTTGTGTTCCAGTAACTTCAAATTTACAAATTAAGCACTGGCTTCAACCAATGAAAAAGAGCTTTTGTTAAGAGGAACCTACCCACTGGCTTTGTCACTGACGCATGGCCAAAGTAACGGACCTGGAAAAGCTGGACAGCCTCGTTCTTGGGAGCTGGGAACTCTGCATCATAAAACATCAATGAACATATATACCGTATCTTCGAGAGACCCATCAATCAAAGCTGTTAAAAAAGGAGGATTCTGATCTGGTGACTAATGATATTGAGCACAACACAACTTACTTTCTTAGCACTGCATTAATCTTCTGAACCTACTGACCATGAAGTAGTGCATCAACCAAACAAAACCAGGCAGTGCAACTGTCTTTAGCAGAATAAAGGCCTCTACACACTGATCCGAATTGAAATTCTCAGCGGGGTGCTCTTCATCTGGGTAAAGGAAATATGAATGTAATGATGTGGTACAACAGATGCACTTCACACCACAAACGAAACAGGAAAGAAGAGGACGGTGACAGAACAAATAAAAAATCATGGAGGTTGAGTGGTTCATATGAAACCACTCAACCTTGAGAAAAATGAAAATTTCTTTTCCAATTTCTTTCCCATTTCCTGTGCGAAGTCGCTATGAAAATGTGGTATGAGCACAACAGAGAAGCCAGCTTTTATTGGTCGTCCTCCATGCAAAAAGCAGAACTCTTTTCGTTAGCACCACTTGTTCAGTCCGATGTGTGGTATCCCATTGGCACCCATGGTTTTCAGTGTGTATTGGCCTTAAGATTAGGGGTTGACCGATTATCGGCCCTACCGATTACTGGCGCTGATATTAACCTCTTAAGCCCTGAGGCCTATTTTCCGAAAATCCTATACTTTTACTTTTTAAGGCATTTCTCAGCTTTTACAAGGCCTAAACTGCAAATCTTGGTATCAAAATGAATATAGGTTCTTGGGGAGTGGTGGATGAGTTAATTTGACAGTCAAGAACACTGGGTAAGAGTAATTGATGTTGGAATGGCCGAAAAATGAACTCCGCCTAAAAAAAAAACACATGTTTCCTCCAATATCTCCTTATTTTACTTATAACGAAGCAAATAAACACAATCAATTGTAACAACTACATGTCAACGACATCTGTAGCAAGTTTGGTGTTCATACTACAAGAAACTAATATTCTGTAAAAGTTTTGATTGAACAAAGTTCAGGCGTAATCCATGTTTGCACAGTTTGGCACAATAATTGAAATATGTAAAAAATCTTGTCCAAAGCTTCCGCTACGTTCATAGTCTTCTTTTCTTGCTTACGGGACAAGGTTTCCACAAAAAAAACTCCTAAAGAAACGCTGTAAAAGAGGGGTGGAAGCCCATTTACGCCATCTACGCGCACGTTTCATTCACAAACGCTTTCGACGTTCGAGCTTCTGCGTGTCCCTACCCCCCGACCATCTGTCCAATCCGGGAGCTCTATAATCGCTGGAAAGCTGATTCTATGGAAGCCAATGAGCTCAACCATTTTGAGACTGACGGGATCGCCGACGAATCACACGACGCACAGCGTGGAGAGACCACCTCTTACGCACGGGGAGTCATTCCATATGTGGTGACGTAATGCGAGCACAGAGCAACAGAAAAAAGCCAAAATGGAGTTTCGCGAAGCTATCGACCGGACATAACAACAAACGGACTTTTATCGCTATGGAAATAACTTTTTGTTGAAAAAACGGCAAAGGTAAGACAAGATTTACATGCTTGCTTGGTTTTTGCTGGCGTTTTTTCGGGGAACTTTCGCTCCCTGCTCTGAAATACTTCATGCAATGTAAATGAGTTGCATATCACTGGATTCAGCTGGTTGTTAGCTTTCATTTGATGCCATGGTTTTGGTGTTTCCGTTTATATTGTGGATACATATCGCACATGAACAAAAACTTGGTCATGAATTATACTCTGACTATGTTGTTTATTTGCATGGCGTTCGAGCTGTGGTTCACGGATATGAAATTGAATTAGATACGTTTTTAGAGGAGTTTCTGCTGAGCACAACAGTATTTAATATGTGTGGGTTATTCTCAGGGTTAGTGAGCTATGAGCGAAAATGTAACACACAAGCGGGCAAGTCCCCGGTACCGGGGACTCTCGGGTTTAAGAGGTTAAGGCGCAAACAGACTGTTTAATTATGAATCCAGCGCGCTGTCCTTGTCTCTGTCTGTATACTCGCAGTGTTTCAGCATGTAATATTACTGTCTCGCTAAATGAGGACGTATACATTAAAAACATCCAATTTGACCGTTTCATTTGAGTAAAACTATCATTATATCATATACATAAGCTACAGAAATGTAAAAGTTCTTCATAGCAACTTGAACCTGAATATTACTGAGGTGCAGTATAATAAATGTAGCATAATACTACTAAAATTATTAAACTATTTATTGGTGCTGCTAGATTGGGACTTCTAATTCTTTATTAGCTTATAAAACTTCAGGTAGCTATAACATTTATTTTTTGTTATTTGTTGCTACTTGCTGTTTACTTATTTAAGTTTTACAATTGTTTACAGAATGCTGCTGGGGGCTCCCTGGACTTTTTTTTATGTCATTATTGTTATTATTAATATTGATGTTTTTTTATATTGTTATTATTAACAGTTCTCAGAATTAAATATATGTTTGAAAGCATTCAAAGAAAGTTCTTGTCAGAGCTCTTGTTATTATTAATTATGACAAATTTCATTATTACACTAGACACATATCGGTTCAAAATATCGTTTATCTGTGAATTTGATCTCTAGTAATCGGTATCGGCCCTGAAAAACGCATATCGGTCAACCCCTACTTAAGAAGGCGACAATAAAATAACTACTAAAAAAGTTATAAAACTCTACCTTGAATGTCTTGAGCTCTTGACCCCTCAACGATGGTTTTTCCAGACAACTTCCTACGACCCATTATCTGGAAGAACACACAAGGGAAATGCCGTCACCAAAACGTGAGCAGTCCAGATCAGGAACATCTCAAAGTATGATGTACATCAAAAACATGAAACATAATGACGTTGGTGGTCTTTGCAATGAAGGTGGAGCAATGCTCACTGACAAAAACTGACTTCAACCCAAAGAATGTTGCCAACTCTAAAGATAAAAAGGCAGGTCAGTTTAACTATGTGTTCCACTCTGATTCAGATGAGAGCTTCTCTAGAGAAGAGCAGCTTCCTGTACTCTACAGGTGCCTCCTTACCACGACTCAGCATTGGGTGGAATCCGGTCATTGAGTTTAAACCGGTCCACTGGAGGGATTGACAGAGGATCTTACCGTAGAGCAAATGTTGTGCATGCTCGTAGCAATGTTCTTTGCAGGGGTGTCACAGCGAAACACATGACACTTCAGCACGTGCGTCAACTTGTCCCGTGCTACATAAGCAAAGTCCCTGCAGAGAAAAAAAGGATGAGGTGGTGTTTTTACATGAATCGCTCATAGCAGCATCGGTCAGTACGACTACAATATTTACGATTAACAATTCCAATAAAATCCTTAATAGCAATACTCAAGTCTTTACATCAAGGCTGGTACTTGTTTAGGTATACACAAGTCATCAAAATCTACATTTATTTCCTGTACCTCTACTGAAAGAACCAAGATCTGAAGATTAAATGGTAGCCACATCAAGATTGAGCTCATTGAGCAAGATTTGCCTGCATCGGAAAAAGGACGTTTTCTGGAACACTCACGAAGATTCATTTCGGTCTTAGATTTAGGAGATCTACTAGCAGAAATTACCTCCAGCTCCAGAGGGTAATTTGTCTAATTTACAGTAATTTCTAGTGTAAATGTCCAGTATAATAGAAACACAAACCTCTCCCTGGGATCCAGAATGCAGCAGAAGACGGAAGAGAACACACAGTAGCTTAGACTTCTACTACAATAATGAACATTTATAGTGTTCTCCAGCTCCAGAGAAAACAGACTCACCCTCCATTATCCCGACCAACTCCCCATATGCGGATGCTAACAATGGGCTGAGAGTGAAGCAGCGTTCTTCCACGAGGCTCCAGAAGATTCATGGTCTCGTTCTCAAGCTCCAACAGCATCTCTTCTCCCTGAACACCAGCAGAGGATTGTATGATCTCTGGCAGGTTGGAACTAACTGAGCTAAAACAGCAATTGTGAGCAGTTTTGATACGCCGCAATCATCTTGGTTCAACACTGAGAACATTCTTCTGCTGGAATTCAGAGAAGCTCTTGATAACACAGTTGCTATGTAATGTGTGTTTTTATAGCATCATCTATATTTGTGTGAGAGTTAAACACGTCAGAAAAGACAAACTTGAAATCCAAAAAGGCCTGCCACAGAAGCTCGATTTCAAGCCCCCTACCGAAGGTGCGTGGAACCCTATTGTACCATCATAGTACTAGTGTTTCACTGCTTTCTGCCCACTTTCTGAAGTCACTGAATTTCACAGACACATTGGAAATTTACATCTGATAGTGGTTTGAAAAGTAGGTGTGAAAAAATAGCTCTATATTGCCACCTAAACCGCTCTGAGTTTGTCGTACGCAAACAAAATTCAACACATGTGTAGGGTACCAAGACTAATAAGTAATATAAGTACAGTGGTACCTCGAGATACAAAATTAATCCACTCCAGGGTGACGTTCTTATCTCGAACATTTCGTATGTCGAAGCAAGTTTTACATGTAAAACGTCTAATCCGTGCAATGGCTCTCAGAACCAACAGTATAACGTTTCTTCAATCCTTAAATCTACACATTGTTAATGTTATAAATGATAATAAAACAGAATAAAACACAAGTAAAATACGTAATATGTACACAAATCTGAAACCTTACCTTGAGAGTGAGGCGATGTGTTGGAGGATGTGAAACAGATGGCAGAAAACATTATGGCACCACGTATGAAAGTTACTGTTATTCTTCACTTCGCTCGGTATTTACTGTCTTGGTGTCAGTAATTCGTCGGTTTTACATGGAAAACTTGCTTCGAGATACGACATGTCCGAGATACGAACGTAACCCTAGAACGGATTAGTTTCGTATCTCGGATACCACCGTAGTTTTTGTGGTAGATATTTTGATGTGTTTTGATACGTAATTACTATTTTTTGTTGGTCCCACAGTGAATGTTTGTGAAAATGTGTTTGTACCAGTGATTCATAGTCATTTTTGAGGTTTTCCAGATGTGATTTCCTACACAAACCAAGAGGACGAATTTGCTTTGGTTTGTCATAAAAAAGTTAAACGTTGATTTTTTTGAAAATTAGGGTAAAGGCTGGGTTTTCTTTGTTTGTCTTTAATTTTTGTGTATATATATATATATATATATATATATATATATATATATATATATATATATATATATATATATATATATATATATATATATATATATACACAAAAGCTAGTTGCAAAGCTAGTTTCAGTCTTCTGTTTTCCAGTGATGGTTCATTTCATTCTACATATAAGCTTGGAACTGGCGATGTTCTGTAGGCTCCTAGTGCCAGACGGAATCCTTGATTGTGTATGCTGTCAAGGGCTTGGATGTAGGATTTCTTAGCTGAGCAATAGATGATACTCCCGTAGTCAATCCTAGATCTGATCAGAGTTGGATATAGGTTCATCTGTGATGTACTGTCTGCACCCCATTTAGTTTTGAATAAAACATTTAAAATATTAATGGTTTTAAATAGGGGTGTAACGGTTCATGGGAATGTATTGAACCGTTTCGGTGCGGCCTGTTCGGTTCGGTACACTTGCGTACCGTTTCAGTATATATTTTTTTAATTAAATAATATACATTTATTATTAGCGTGATATTAAGCGCAGCAGAACATTGTTCCTAGGCGAGTTTCCGCACGGAATTTTTTTACTGAGTGAAACACAGTAGAGCTGCATGGGTAGCTGTGAGAAATGGCAACAGCGAAAGAGAAGCCAGAGCTCAAAGACCCTCCCACCTCACTACGGTCTCCTGTTTGGGAACACGTTGGCTTCTCTGTTAAAATACATAACGGGGATAGACGAGTGGATGAATTTAAAGTTGTATGCCGACATTGTTCCACGGAGATCGGGCAGGCAACACATCTAACATTTTCTACTGCTGGAGATATTGTCACTGCAACCAGATCTGTGCTCTCTTCAGAAAATGTGGATGGGTTAATCTTTTTAGCCAAAAACTTAAAACTTGAATAGTTAGTTTTGTTGATATATAAGCTGAAGCTGTTGCTAGTGTTAAAAGTTTTCAGGTCCTAACTAGTTACAGTATTTCATTTTTTTATTTAAAAAATGTGTATTTCTTTATAAAGAGTGCAATTTATTTAAAATATCACCCAAATGTGTCACTTTTATTTATTTTATGCAAGAATTCTATTGTGTATTGGCAGCTTTTCAAAATAAAGATTTTGTAAGCTGTTATTGTTTTGTACCGAAAATGAACCGAACCGAACTCTCCAAGACACTGTACCGAACCGAATACGATTTTAGCGTACCGTTACACCCCTAGTTTCAAAGCATTTTTCCTTCAATGTATTGACGATTGGGATGAACGATAGTTTGTCATCAAAAATAAGACATTTGGTTTCTTTGGAGAGTTTAATTTAATTCATAAATAGTTCTGGTTCACTGTGCAACAACCGTAGTTGTCAAAAATAAGTGGAGATTGTTTTTACTTGTGACAAAATTGTGACAATTTTGCATTGTCTAGTTTGGGATTTTATTAATCTCCTGTTGAATCTTCCTTTCAATGGTTGCCATGTTCTTGTTTTTATAGCATATGCAGATATCGTCTACATACAAGCTGCAGAGGGCATTGGTACCAAGGATATTTGCAATGCTGTACATTTTAATATTAAAAGAGGTCACAGATAGGATACTTCCTTGGGGTACTCCCAATTCTTTTTTCAAACAGATCTGATAATGCATTTGTGACTGACTCCAAAAAAATGTTTTGGCTATTATTGCTCATTTGACTCCGGTATGTCCCTCAATCTTTCGTCAGCGTGGGATTTTCTTCTTGGATTTGCCCATTGTTAATCTTTCTGAGCACTCGTCGATGTAATCCTCTGAGTGATCCAGAAAGAAGTTGGGTAAATGGAATAATGTTTTTAAATGTACAGTAATACCGTAAATCGTATGATGAGGAGGAAGTTTCACAGTATCAAAATTAGGATACTGCCCAAGCCTAGGTGATGGCATTATTATTTATTAAAATAAAAAAAAAAATTATTTAATTTTTGAGGCACTTTTTCATTTATTTGTAACAGATAGGACAGTATGACAGGAAGAGGTGAAGGTAAAGAAAGGGGGAAATTTAAGAAATAATGATGAGTTCGGGTCCAATATAACACAGCGACAAACAAGCTACCTACAGATCTACTGGAATGAAAGATAAGCACAAACCTCTTTCCAAACACCTCCAGTGTCATCCAGGTCTTGTTTCCCGAAGGACAGCTGTTGGATGCAATTATTAACAGCAGCGCTGCTCCTACCAGGAGCCATGTCCTCCTCTGATATCTCAACCCAGCCCAAAGAGCGGACTGTGAAACACTGCACGAAAAAAAGCAATGCATGAGCAGCCAGAAGAACCTGTGGAGAACAGTGAGATGAGCTGCAGAACATTAACCTTCATGTGTTCACTGCTGGGAGATGGTTGTTCCTCGTCCTCTTCAGACTGAGAACAACTGCAGACAGAAAGAACTTCATCACTACTTTGAACTCAGGGGGAACACTAGAACACAGAGGCAACCAAGGCCTTTCTAGATTAGATTTAAGCCTTCATGTTTTAATCAAACAGTTACTGTTTGATGTGACTTGGCTTACGGAAAGTAGCACACTAAGATTCATATGTGGTTACTCAGATCTAGCTTAGTTTCTATATAAAATACGCAATGGACATAAATGGCTAAAAGAGCCATGAAGCATCCATCTCTGAACTGATGTTTGGTCTTGTACCTGAGAAGGACTAAAGAAGTTTGTCCAGCTGCTCCATCAAACTCTCCATCAGTAGCAGCATCCTCTTTTTTCTGAAATTTAGAAAGAAATAGCTCACGACCACCTCAAACTAGAAAACCCCCAACACTCAGAGAATCCTACCTGCTGCCGTTCATCATCAATACTCAAGTTCTGATAAGCGACGTCGATCAGGGGAATCTGAAATCAAACATGATCAAAACAACTGCCACTTGAAAGAACAGGTTCACTGAAGGTTCTGTGACGTGTACCTCATCGGAAGGTGAGTCAGCTGCTGCAGCATCCAGAGAGCCAGGAGACTCCCATTGAGTGGTGCCTGTGGGAACATGCCAGTAATAGGTTCCCGATGTGTCCTGCATCCGCATCCATCCCGAAGGTAGATCCGCATCTGCTCCAAATGTGCTGCTGTTCCAGTACGACTCTACAACCCGAAAATCATATCGGTTACCTGTGAAGTAATCAATCGGTCTGATCACTAGCAATTAGTCCTCATGTCTAGGGCTCGGTATCGAGTTCGGTACTTTTTTAAGCACCGTTGTGTGAATGCTCAGAGTTAAAAAATGTTTCTGAGATACGAAAGGTCTTGCGGGAAATATTTAGCTTCGAGATACGAAAAAAATTCCAAGATACGAAAAAACACCAACAGTTTTGCTCTATTATCCGCTTGTTAAGTCTGGCGTTTCCAGGTCTTGCTGCTCCATTCTCACATTGCAGACAGTGTAGTGCCATAATGTTTTCTGCCACCCGTCCCACCTCTACACTACCATCTTAATGGTGCAACCCTAAAATGGGGTGCGTGTGTGTATGTGTGGGGGGTTCTTTGTCACATAAAAAAACCTCTCATGTCTATTATTTACCAAAGCTGAGATGGAGTTCAGAAAAAATGGTTGCTAGGGTAAACATTTTCGTTGCTAGAACCCTGTCAATTTGAACACACCACCACCAAAATTTTTTTGTGGCCATCTCCCATTTATTTTCATTAGCCATGTGATGATGTAGCTATTTTCCTGCTCTTACCTCATCATTCCCTGAGCAGATCATTGTTCTGTATAGTCTCATCTTACAAATCGAATCTTGTATTTTATGTTTACTGTTTTTTTTTTTATTTTATTATACCTGGTTTTGTATGCCTTTTTTTAATTGAGCAAACTTCTGCCTGAGATTTGAGAAGATGTGGTGTAAGGTTGGCCTCTCAGGATCAGTCCATCTTTAGGGGGATATTTGTACAGAAAATGCACATAAATACTTACTTTACTGAGTTTGATGTTGCATTATGTAATGTGTCTTTGCGTACCTCGAGTGTATGTTCAAAAGTGTTGTGCATCCACTTATTTGTATGATATTTTAGCAGAAAACGAAAGGAAAATCATCCTTAATGGCCGTTGGCTGACCCTAACCTCTAAACATCGGCAATACAAAACCAATATTGGTCGATCTCTAGTTCAAATCCCTGGAAAAGCAAGAACTGACAAATATGTGCTCATTCTTTCAAATGTAAGTCGCTTTTTGATAAAAGCGTCTGCCAAATGCATATATGTAAATATGATTGGAGCTCCTGGAGAGCATCTAAGGGCTTCTCCCCAAAAATGTGATCTCAACACTCAATACTAAATCACTTTACCACCTACCTGGTCCACCATCGGGGGTGCTTGCAGCGCTTCCTTGTGAGATGGACATGCAGCTGGAGTCTTCTTCACTGGGGAAGCCATTTCTAGAGAACAAAGTTGTGTTCCCAGAACCTTTCGTCTGACTTCTAGATGAACCCGTTTTCTCGTTCTCAGTGGGATCTACATTGTCTTCCTCGCCAGTGTGTTCTTGATTTTTCTCCATCTCAAGGGAAGAGTAAATTAGCAGAGGTGGATCCACTTCCCACTCACTCAGATCATGACAGAGCGCCTCTAGGGTCTTTCTCTTCTCCTCATGTAGCCTTTGAGAGTTCTGGTTTTGGGTTCTCTCTGTAGATTTATTGTTGTTTTCAACCAGGTTTAGATTCTGGTCTTGCTGCTGCATGCACATCTGGTTCTGACCCTCCTTTATCCATTTGGAGTTGCTCTCTGTGGTCGACAGAGTATGCTCACACCCCTTAGATTTGCCCATGGCATCTTCACAAGGTCGGATGGGTGCATCATCATCTAGTCCTCCCATAACGCTGGTGAGAAGATCATGTAATGATGAAATTCTGCTCAGGACTACACTTCCTTTGTGTAAGAAGGGATCTCACAATGATCAGTGAGGGTTGAAGCTGGTCCTCATCAAGCACATCTGAAGCTCCTGCCCAAGTACTAACAGAAGAAAATAGAGCTCAACAGAGACCAATGACCCTGCAGAATTATAGTTTATTATTATCTTAAAATCTTGGGAATTTCATTCACAATAGTTTCATCTCTAGAGTCTTTCTAAACCATTCCGGATAACATTGCATAGAACTAATCGAGATTAACGGCTATTTCTATTTTTATTTATTTTTCTGATACACATTTATCAGGATGAATCAATTAATCAATTGTTCTGCGATGGTGAAGGCCATTAGAACTAGAAGATACGCAGGACACTAGTGAGAACATCTCATATAAACGAATCTAAGCAAAAACGAGATGGTAACACATGTCGACCAGTTTCTAAAGCAGATTAATCTCTAAAATCATCATCTCTCGGGTCTAACAGCTCTGAGATCAGAAGGATGCAGATAGATCAGAAGGATGAAGACGGATCAGCGCAATGGATCGTGTAAAAGACTAACTTAAACCCAACCTTATTAGTTTCCATAATATCGTCTTCACAGATAAAACTAGCTCCTTAAAATCACGTTTAACTGGTCACTTAATCTCGATCCGCGATTGAAACATCACCATGCACTAGATTACCGTTACATAACATTAGCTTTAAGGTTACTATTTCTAAAAGCCCATTGTGCAACGAGAGATGAAACATTACTCACCACAAATAAAATCTCCACGTGAATCTCGAACAGCATCAATTTAATCTTTCACCACCACCTTCATAAAACTGTACAATGACACCAGATCGCTAGCGTACTGTTATTAGCCTCTGGGCTAGCGGAGCCACAGACTCAAACAGGAAACGCGTCACCGTGACGTTGCAGACTGGCCTTCGCCATTTTCTCCAAAATGTGCTTATTGAACCTTTTTTTTATTACAATGCCCACAGTCATGCAATCGTGATTGTTGGTGGTCATTCCTGTTGGCCTGTTGGAATGAAGTAAATTCAACCCGTTCAACCTTTTAGAAACCCTGAAATGAGCCTGTCCAAAAAGAAGTAAATAAAAATACATTGGTACCCAGTGATGCGAAATTAATCCTTTCCAGGGTGGTTTTCGTGTCTCGAACAATTCGTATCTTGAAGCAAGTTTTACATGTAAAACACCTAATCTGTGCAACGACTCTCAGAAAGTTGCGCTACAGAACAGCACTTTCCACGTTATAAACGTTTTCTTTTTCGACACCTTAACGCTAACATTTGTTAGCACATTATCTATTGATAATGTCTTGCTCAATTTAAAACTGATTTTAAATGTTTTAAAGCGTATCAGCCCCTTTTTGCACTTTCTGCACAGGGAGATAGGAGCGCAAGAACCCGGAAGCGCAGCGCAACGTCAGACTAAACAAGAGGATAATAGAGTAGAACTGTTTGTGGTTGTTGTATCTCAAATTTTTCTTCGTGTCTCGAAGCAAAACATTTCCTGTGAGACCTTCTGTATCTCTAACATTTCGTAACTAAAGCATTCCCATCTCGGTGTACCACTGTATATCGTTACACAATCGTTATAACTGTTGATCACAAATGGTCTTTTAAAAAGTTAATTTAACTCTTTAACTATTACAAAATGTGTATTTACATTTTTTTTCAGGAATTATTGCTCCATTTACATTTGTACAAGTCATTAGGCTTTTTATTTTAAAATTCAATGATACATATGCATGATAAACTAAGGATTATGCAAAATAAAATGTTATCACAATAGTCACCACCCTGATATTCTTTCAGGCAAGCTGAAACTACTGAGTTTCTATGTTTCAATATCCATGCATTTAATTTTTTCACTGGCCCCATAGCAATCGGATGGGGCATCTGCTAACTTGCATTGAGGCGGGTATCAATTCCATCAATCATAAGGTAACACCTGGGTGCACACCCCAGGAAAGTTACGCTTGACCCAAACTCAATTCCAGAAGAACTTTCTGTGTCCCAAGTTCAGTACCTAGTAGATGTCTGCACGGTACCTTTAGAGCTGGATAAAGGAAGCGCTTTTCAGAGTTCCAAGTTACGCACTTAGAGGGTCCGATCGCACAGCACCTTAGCACTGGACAAGACACTTGCTAACTTGCATTGAATTATTGCATTGGTATCAAATTTTCTCAGATCTTAGGCTAGAACCTGGAAGGTCCGTCCTCAGGACCGCTACGCCTAACCCAAAATCTCAATACCAGAAGCGCTTTTCTGAGTTCAATTTACGCACCTAGAAGGTGCACACAATACCTTAAGAGCTGGATGGATCACCCGCTAACTTGCATCGCGGCTTGGTGTCATTTCTCTTCGATCATAGGTCAGCCCTCTGGGCTCACGTCCTCCGGTTTGCTACACCTAAACCAAGCCAGACACCAGAAGTGCATTTCTGAGTGTCAAGTTACGCACCTAGAGGGACTGATCACACAGCACCTTAGCAACTGGAAGAGACGTCTGCTAACTTGCGTTGAGGTCTGGTATCGACTTCAGTCGATCTTAAGGCAACACCCTGGCGGCATGTCCCCAGGCTCGCTGCGCTTAACCCAGACCCAACTCCAGAAGCACTTTTCTGAGATCTGAGTTAAGCACCTGCCCAGTCACCTTAGCGCTGGATAGGGTCACCCGCTAACTTGCATCTTAAAGCAGGTCCATATATTCGAACTCCTGAAAACTGCATAAAACACAAGCAAAATTCGTAATATGTACACAAATGTGAAACCTTACCTTGAGTGAAGCGGCGTGTCGGAGGAGGTGGAACGAATGGCAGAAAACATTACAACACCACGTCTGAAAATTTGCTTTCTCAAAAGATTTCACAAATTACGAACACCAACATGGTTTCAAGACAGATGGAGAGACGCTTCTGAGAACGCGTCACAAGGTTTCTCTAACTTGCCCTAAAGAACAGCACTTTCCACGTTATAAACCGTATTTCTTTTACGACACCTTGACTCTAACATTTGCTATAGCACATTATTAGTAATCTATACATAATGTTTCACTGTGTTGTTGAAGTGTTTTGAACGCATCAGAGCCTTTTTGCACTGGGAGATAGGAGCACAAGAACCCGGAAGCGCAGCGTGACGCCATGATGTCAAAAGGAAAATGCTGCAGAACAGCTTGTAAATGTTCGTATCTCTAATTTTTCTTCGCACCTCGACGCAAGCCTTTCTGATCTCGAACATTTCGTAACTCAAAGCATTCGTATCTCGGGGTACCCTGTATATGAGGAATACATTTTCTTGAATTTATTTGAAACTCATATAGAGATATCTCCTTAAAAAGGCACAGGTGCATTGCTTCTAAGCTCTAATGAAGGAAGAAATTAAAAATTGAAACCTGAGATAAAGTGAGAATTTATATAAATTGATTTAAATAAACTTTGATTTAAATAAATTGACTGAAACTCTCAAGTTCAGAACTCCTTATTTATCTAAGGGATCAGAGGTGGGACTACCTGTTTGTTGACCTTAGAAAAAGAAATCTAATTTTCTAATTAATAAATTCTTGAATTAATGTAAATAAAATGACAACAGTATGAAATCGAGAAAGATGAGACCAAATAGAAGAATTAGTTTCTATAGGAACACAAGGCTCTCTGTCTGCTCTCCTAGATGGATACAGTTACAGTGTCAGCTGGAAACGGAAGCCGCTTTGCCTTTTCTCAGCACATCACCTTCATGTCGTGCCCACGGGCAGGTGTAGGCTGTTGGTAAAATGATGGAATGGAATGGTTGTTCACTGCTAAATTGTCCAAATGAATGAACAGATGTGATGGAAATAGTGCGAGAAGAAGGCGGACAGAGCAACGAGGATGAAGTGGGTCAAGAAGACGCCACAAGTGTGAGTAAAAGGATGTTCCTTTAAAATGACCATACTGTGGCATAAACAAATACTTTGGAGGCAGCTAATTATATTTATATTCAGTGGTATGTGAAATGTATAGAAGCTTGGCCTTTACCTTATGCTTAAAATACAGCTCATGACATGGCAGTCCTTTGAGTTCCATAAATAATGGATTACTGGTAGCCCACAATGGAAGATTTGTGTATGTGTTCATCTAGTTATCTATAATTAACGAGGATTATCTGTATTTCATCTGGCTTTACCTAGTAACTGTTCTTTTGTTTCTTTTGAGTATCTGTTTAATTTTGGATGGATTTTGTAACTTTTTGTTGTACTGGATATATACTGGTTTGCTAACGAGGTTCGAAAAAACAGTCCATTGTTTGGGGCACATGTGTGGAGAGAGCCTGTAGCAAGGTCCATTGTGGATATCTGAGAAATAATAACACAGACAATAAATCACACAACATTCTCTTGATTGGATCTGTCAGATAGATGGACAACAGATAACCCGTTTGCCAGTTATGTCACTGTAAAGAGGATACTGTAACCTAGTTGGAACTCTCTCAGAATTACTGAGCGGTGCTACATGTAACACTAACCGCTCTGTGCAATAATATCTGTGTGTGGTACAACACATTTTAAATGAGCATGAAGCCACTTCTTTTCCACTCGTTCATTTTTTAAAGCCATTAAATGTGGATCTGTTTAGAGCTGATGCATGTAAAGAAAGACGTATTTACCACAGACAAAGAAATAAGCTATATATATATTATTTTAGTAAATAAACTGTCCACTGTAGCAGTCAACCAGATTTCAGTGCCTCTACCATGTCACCTTGTACAGGACAAGGTGACAGTAATATTAATAATGATAATAATAATATATATTTTATTTAAAGGTTTCTTCTCAGAATGTTAACACTAAAAATGTTCACATACACAGTGTACATCACACGCATAACTGAAAACACAAAAAATAAATCAAATAAAATACTATAAATGTGACAAACATCTAGGTTACCTCAAGGAGAGGATGGAGACGTATGTCAGGAATCCACCTGAGAAAATGACTTGCATTTGGAGCAAACAGGTCCCTATATATAAGTACCGAATTCATTTACAAGAATAGGTTATTAGCAGGGCTTGGAAGGTCACCTCCTAGTTCCAGAAGGAAACCAGTGGAACCAGGGGACGAATCTGGGCCTGATGGTAACCAGGGAGTCCTCAGACCAGAATTCCAGGCAGGACTCGCGAGGGTCAGTGCCTGGAGATATCCAACCCCCTTCAGGGAGGGCAGCAGGAGTGCCGTCTTCAAGGAGAAGAGGAGCACCCATGCTGACCCTCAGGGCTCAAAAGGGGAGGCATCCCCAGCCTGCAAAGGGCATTGGAGAGGTATCCCAAGAGGGTAGTGTGGGGGACCTAGCAGGCCGTAAGGGTCTAGCCCTCCTGAGAAATATCATCATTAGTTCGTAGTCCCGTGGCTCCCGCAGGCCAGACCGGATGTACGCTACTTGACCCATATCATCAGCAGAGGCCTCGGAGGGACTCCCTGACTGGAGGATAACCTGTAAAGGATAACCTGTACCTCAACATGTGGCTCAGCAGAGCACTGCAATGCAAACACTCATGAGGTCAAACATCCCACACACTTCTCATGACCATCTTTCAACCAAATAAAACTCATGCAGCCAAGAGTATTGCAAGTTTTGCTCATTGTGTCGTGAAAAATGATACCCGATAGAGTGCTAATCACCTACGCCCACAAATGATTGTTCCCGTTATATATACGGACCTGTTGAGCCAGGTGGGGTGGGATGGACTTCCTGTGACGTACGAAGTGGAATAGGTGCAGAGTCTCATGGCGGCACGTTAAAAAATCCAACAAAATAGATTAACACAGTTTTCCGCCCCCAGAATTTGTACGAGGTTGCGTAAATATTTAATTTAAACAACTTGTAAAATTTAAAACACTTACCGCGCCACTCTGGATAACTTGGAGGAATACATCGACGATTGTTTTGATCAATACGCGATGGGCAGATCAAAGAAGAAAGCTAGCCCGGCAGCTTCTGCTACAAACACGACGCCATCAAGCAAGCGACAGCGTCCCTCGGATTCACCTGGAGACTCCCAACCTGACGGAGGACTGAGGGAAATCCTGGAGTCAATTGAGCTGCGTCTGGCTAGCTTTGACGCCCGTTTGGCCTTAGTGGAAGTTCTGCACCGGGAGTTCACAGCGATCCGCGAATCGCTGGAATTCAGTCAGCAACAGGTTGTAGAACTCTCTAAAGCGAACGAAGCCCTGAAGAGTCACGTGGATAGTCTCTCTGGAGATGTCGCTCGGTTAAATGGCGAAAACAAACATATTAAAGAGACCATGCTGGACCTACAAGCGCGCAGCATGCGCGACAATCTCGTCTTCATGGGGATCGCGGAGAAACCAGAGGAGAAAGTGGAAGAAACAATCCAACAATTCATAAAAGACAAGTTGAAGATAAAAGAAGAAGTTGTTGGACGCATCAAAATTCACCGTGCTCATCGCCTGGGGGGAAAAAAAGCGGATGATCAGCGACCACGACCCATCGTGGTAAAGTTCGCTGATTTCAAGCAGAAAGTGCTTTTAAAGTCACACGGTCGTGAATTAAAAGGCACGAACTTCAGCGTCAACGACCAGTACCCCGGGAGATCCTGGACAGGAGAAAGCGTCTCTTTCCATTGAGAAGAAGGTTCCTGGACCAGGGATGTAAAGCTGTGATAAGCGTGGACCGTTTATACGTCAACAACCAGCTATACCGCGACAAAGAAGCTACCCCGTGGCTCTACTAATTTCAGGTGGTCAGATTTATTAATAATAATGTCATTTTCACCTCTGTATCAACACGACAATGCACCGTCTCACAGGTAAGAGCTGTTTATGTCCTTACTATTAATAATGAGTATGCAGGATGTTCGTCACTCCTTTTGTGCTTTTGTTCTCTCCTTCACTCTTTTCTTCATTTTTGGCACTCTCAGAAACTCTTTCCCTTCCATCACACACTTCCTTACACTTATTTCGTTTTTTCTCTGCCTGATAAATACACAATTTATTAATCTATACTATCCTCGAGCACTGATAAACAGATACTCCATAACTCACCTAGTTACTAATATAGACTCACTTCATGAAAAGCAGCTAACAAACACGCATGTATTTCGGTTCATGCCAGCACTAGCCCTGTGTACTTGCATGAATGCCCAGATTAACATGTACACAAGCTCTGCTAACACAAACCAGCCAATCAACCAACTATGACATCACTGAGGTTTGTCACTTGGAATGTGCGTGGCATTAATAAGAAAGATAAGAGAATTAAAGTTTTAAACCATTTACATAAGTTAAAGGCAGACATAGTATTACTACAGGAAACTCACTTCCCCAGTTCGATAGATAACACAGTGTATTCACCACTGTTTCCCTACGCGTACTCAGCCTGTTACAATTCCAAGCAAAGAGGGGTAGCCATAATCATAAGTAAAAATATAACCTTTATTCATAATAATACTATTGCAGATCCTGAAGGGAGATTTATTATAGTTAACATAACCATATCAAACATAGAATACTGCATCGCTAGCATTTATGGACCCAATGTTGATGACCCCTCTTTCTTTCACAACCTTTTCACAGCTCTATCTACGCACTCGGATTCCAAGCTCATAATAGGTGGGGATTTTAACCTGGTACTTAACCCAGAACTGGACAGACTGAGTACAGCTGCTAATTGTAAAGACTCTCAATCAGCAAGAATTCTCAAACAATATATGATTGACTTTGGTCTTTGTGATGCCTGGAGATCTTTTTATCCAACTTTAAGGGAGTACACATATTTCTCATTGGTTCATCACTCACAGTCACGTCTAGATTACTTCTTAGTAAATAACTCAGTTCTGTCAGATATTACTCTTACGAGCATTCATTCTATATTAATTAGCGATCATGCACCAGTCTCTTTCTCAATAACCACAAATGTTTCACAACCTAGGAGAAACTGGAGACTTAACACATCATTGCTTAAAGACCAGGATTTTATAAATTATTTTAAAAAAGAATGGGAAACCTTTATGGAAATTAATGACACCCCAGGAATTTCAGTGTGTGTTTTATGGGAGACTGCAAAAGTAGTAATGCGAGGTAGAATAATTTCATTCTCATCATTTAAGAAAAAACAAGAAACTAGGAAAGAGCAGGAATTAGAATTAAAAATTAAATCCCTCGAAACTGCTTATACAGACAACCCCCAAGAAAACATCCTGAAAGATTTAAGGCAAACTAAATTAGAACTGAATATCTTAATCAATAAAAAAAACTCAATTTCAAATCGAAAGACTACGGCTGGATAACCTCAAACATGCTAACAGGTGAGGCAAGTTTTTAGCAGGTCTACTAAAAAATAGCAAGGAAAAACAAACTATCTCATCAGTAATTAACAAAAATGGACAACATGTTCACGAACCCCAAGACATTAATAATACTTTCAGGGAATTTTATAAAAATTTATATACATCTCAAATTAACCCATCGCCAACCGAAATTGAATTATTCTTAAAGAATCTGGAATTACCAAAACTATCAAACGAACAGATAGGAAATTTAGAATCTCCAATATCTTCTACAGAACTCCACGAGGCTCTACAACAAATGCCAAATAAAAAAGCACCAGGGCCAGATGGTTATCCAGCAGAGTTCTACAGAGAGTTTTTGCAAGTGCTGGAACCTACCTTTAGCAGAATGGTAGTTGAAATTAAGTCTGAAGGAAAAATACCATCAAACATGAACTCAGCTTTCATAAGTTTACTCCTAAAACCAGGGAAGGACCCCAAACTCCCATCAAGCTATAGACCAATTTCTCTTATAAATGTAGACTTAAAAATAATTTGCAAAGCTATCGCTAAAAAGCTGGAAAAAATTACCCCTCATATTATTCATGCAGACCAAACAGGTTTATCAAGGGTAGACACTCAACAAATAATATGTACAGACTAATTAACCTGATTGATCTAGCGAACCACACGAGTCTAGAATCTGCCATTATCTCTCTAGATGCAGAAAAAGCTTTTGATAGAGTTAACTGGAAATTTCTAATGGCAACACTTCGTAAATTTGGATTCGGTAACTCTTTTATAGAATGGATCCAAATTCTATATAGCTCTGCAAATGCGTCAGTTAGAACAAATGAACAAACTTCATCTAGATTTAACCTTCAAAGAGGAACCAGACAAGGCTGCCCACTCTCTCCCTCACTATTTGCTATTTTCATTGAACCACTGGCGCAAGCAATTAGGCAAAACATTAAAATTACTGGAATAAGTACAAAAAATATACATCACAAAATAAGTCTTTATGCAGATGATGTGTTATTATTTCTCCTTCATCCACATCTCTCTCTTCCAGCAGCTATTACTGTTATTGAATCATTTTCAGCTGTCTCTGAATACTCTGTAAACTGGTGGAAATCAACAGTTATGCCACTCAACACGGTTCTTCAGAACCCTTCCTTCTCCACCACTTTTAATTCAGGGAATATTAAATATCTTGGCATTGAATTCTCACCAAGGCTGTCGGATCTGGTACAATTAAATTACTCACCTCTACTTAAAAAAATAGAGGATGACCTCAAAAGATGGCAACACTTACCAATTTCACTTATGGGAAGGGTTGCCAGCATTAAAATGATGGTCATGCCCAGAATTAATTATCTGGTATCAATGATTCCTAACCAGCCGTCCCGGGATTGGTTCAAATCATTGGACTCTCATTTCTCCAGATTTCTATGGAAAGGCAAACCTCCACGCATTAGCTTGCACAAGCTTAGGAAATCCAAAGACTGCGGTGGCCTGGAGCTGCCAAACGTATACCATTATTTCCTATGCTATAGAGTGCTGCACTTGTACCAATGGATTAATTCTAATTCGACAGAACTCACCTGGCTCGACATTGAACAGACATTTTGCAAAGAAATTAAGATAGCAGATTTACCGTTTATAAGCTCTAAGATTAAACATCACAACTGCTTTCAGAATATCAGCATACGTACTTCACTGACAGCCTGGTGGGAATTTCTTAAGATAACGGGCTCACCGCTTGCTCCTTGCCAGCACACACCAATTTGGAACAACCCAGACTTCTTACTAAACAAAAGGGCAGTATATTTTCCAAATTGGCATAATAATGGAATAACACATCTTAGACATATAATTGTCAACAACAAAATAATTTCATTTGAAGATTTGGTTCTTAAATACGGATTACCAACTAACAAATTTTTAGAATATCAACAGCTCAAATCTATCATTCTTTCAACATGCAAAAAGCACATGACTCTGCAGCTACCCACAGTAATTGAACAATTAATTGGGTTGACAACCCCGAGGTTAATATCCAAAATCTATAAGTTAATGGTAAACACAGACAATATTGTATGTCTCCCCACCACTAAATGGAACGAAGAGTTATCTGTAAATGGAAATCAACCATTCTGGAACCGGATATGCTTAAACACGTTTAAAGCATCTACAAACCCAAATTTACAACTAATACAGTATAAAATACTTCACCGAACTCACTACACAGGTCAAAGATTGTTCCAGATGGGTCTCTCGGACACTAACATTTGCCAACACTGCACTAACAATACAGTTGACCACTATCTACATGCTCTTTGGTCCTGTACACCAGTGCAAAAATTCTGGCAAGAAGTCTGCTGTCAGCTAACATCATGGGTTAACCACCTCATTTTACCAACTCCAGCACTGTGCTTGTTGGGTGACCTAGACAGTACACGGTTAGAACTCGAGGCTGACACATCACTATTAATTCTCACTGTTATGCTTGTAGCAAAGAAAACCATTCTTATGAACTGGAAAACGAAAAAGAAACTAAGCATCACTCAATATAACAACATGTTATTAAACTATCTCACCCCGGAAATGTTGTCTGCCTTCACATAAATAGTTGTTATTTGTCACTTCTTATTAATGCCCCTATTCCTCTGAATTTTAGTTAGAGGATCTGAACAGATAACCGGTTCCTGCTCTTGGATGGGTGTGCTTCAGGTGGGACTGCCCTCTCCTCTGGGACGACATGTAGTTTGTGGTCCCGTCTCCGGGGGTGCTACTGCTCTTGTCTCGCCGGGTGACGGCTGCTTCTGCGGGGACGGGGGGCTCTGTGGTCCGGGGGTGGGGGGGTGGTGGGTGTGTCCGGGCGGCGGGGGGGCGCTGTGCTCGGTGTGGTCGGGTTGGCCTCTTGGGCGGTGTGGGGGGGCCTCTGGGGTCGTGCTCGCGAGTGCCGCTGCCTTTGCGGCCACCTGGTGGTGGGCCTGTCCGCGCCCGTGCTGCGGCCGGGGCCCGCCGGGTGGGGATTGGGGGTGTGGTGGTGGGTGGTGGCTCGGGGACCGGTTGGGGGCTGTGGGGGTTGTCCGCGCTGGGCGGGGCGGGGTCTCCTACTCAGGTACTGCTGACTCCGTGCACACGCGACCAGCAGTTCTTGGACGTGCATGGGTGTGTGTGTGTGTGCGTGGGTGTGCGTGTGTGTGTGTATGTGTGGACACAGGGGTGGGTGGATGAGTGTGAACGAATGAGTATGGATGGGATCCGAAGGGGGGCAGCTGCCGCCTGGTTTCCCGCGTCCCCCCCTTGGTGACTCTACCGTGTCCCCCGAGGCGGGGGGCGGTGCCACCCCTGGGTGGGGGGCGGTCGGCTCGTCGGCGTGGTGCCCACATCGGCTCCTGGTACATTTCCTCCACCCCCACACATAGGACCCTGGGGGTCTCAGTCTCTGTGGTGGGACCCTCTACTCCAGGCCAGGGGACCCCCAGTTTTAATTCAATTAGACACTCAACATCTCCAGGGCACGGGAGAGGGGCCTGCCTCCTGGAGCGGTCAGAGGACCAATAACATCTGGCACTGACCCGCTTCGGGAGCCGGTCTCCCCCCTGGTGCCCCAAATATCACTTGCAAAGACACACCACATTTAGGATTGGAGGGCTAGTCTCTCCGTCCACATCTGATGGGTGGGGCTGCAGACTTGTGGCCCCCCCCAAAATTCTAGGGCGGAGTTGACTGCCCTCTTATTTTACATACATATTAGACACACAGGGAATGGGGGGTGGTGCCTGGACGTCAGCTGTCAACCAACGGTGGCGCTCCAGGACATCACTCCCCAGTTTTAATGCAATTTATCTCTTCAACATATACACAAACACATACACTACACTCCAACTGGGGGCAGATGATGGGCAGTGGGTGGGCGGCCGTCTCTGTCTCCCGTCCGGGGTGGGTATATGCCCTCCGTCAGCGCGGGCCCGTGGGATCCCCGGGTGGGCGCGGGTCCACTGGACGGTGACTGACCGCCCTTCGAGAATGAATGGGTGTATGGATGGAATGATTGATGAATGGATGGATGACTGGGGGAGGGGGGGGGGGGTCTGAGGCTGCTGGTCGTGGTGGGTGCGGGGCCGGGTTGTGGCTGGGGGGGTGGCTCCGCTGCGCCTGGTGCGGTCTCCCTCTCTGCCCTCTTCTGGTCTCCTCCCCCTCCTCGCCCCCCCGCCTCCCTGGTGGGGCCGCGGCCGGGCCCGGGTCCGGGGGCATTGCCGCCGGGGGCTGTGCGGGTGTCGGTGGTCGCGAGTGGCGGGGCCTCCCCATGCTGTCGGGGGGCCGGCCTGGCCGCTGTCGGGTGGGCCGCCCCCCCGCTGTGGCGGACGCATCCCCGCTGTCTCGCTTCCGGGCGCGGGGCACTTCTCTCTGGGGGTGCTGACGGTTCCCGGTGGGGTGGGGTGGGGTGGGATGCTCCGGCTCGGGAGTCTGGGGCCCGCGGTCATGTCGACCCACGGGGGGTGGAATGACCCACCGGGTTACATCGGTCTGGTTGCAGAGCCGGTTCTGTGTCGGACCTCGCAGCGCACTCGGGCATAGAGGAGTGAGGGTGATTCGTGGGAAGTTGGTCGGCCACTGGTGGGTTGGGTCTGCTGTCCCTGGGCACCATGTGCTGCAATTGTTTGTTTGTTAGATATGTGTGGTTCGTCCAGCTCGCTGTTTGTGATCTTTGATATGTTATGTATTTTTCCTACAATGTAGCTGAGTTACATTTTAAACCGTACAACATTATTATCACCTCACTTAAAATAGTGGCTGTGTATGTATGAATATTTAAACATGTGTGTCTGAATATACAAACTGCGATAACTGTTTTACATGAACTATAACAAACGGACATGGACAAAATGAACTGTTACTAGGACTTGTGCGTCATGTTCAGGTAGGTATTTATTTATTTTATTTTTAATTCATTTGCTATTTTTTTTTTCTTCTAAATTATTATTATTTTTTTTTTTCCTTCTCTTCCTCTTCCTCTCTTTAATTTTCACTCGTGTACCTTCACCCTTCCCCAATCCTTTACCCACTCCCCCTTTCAGTTCAACACCGTCTTGTCCTGACACAACTATTATAAACTGACTCGCGGGAACCACAACTAATAAATATTTAATAAATACATTCAATGTTCAAATCCAGAGGAGAAAACACCACACCAGGCGTTTTAATCCCCTGGAGAAAGCAAAACTGTCCAACTCAGCAAGGCATGTACTATCCCATGTGATGGCTTTTGAGCAGGACAGGACAAGGTAAAAAAAAAATAAATAAATAAAAAAAATAAAAAATAAAAAATTATTTTATTTAAAGTTCTAGGTGGAGCTGCTAATTGTCCTGATGGATGACACCTGGGCCTGGAGTCTCTCCACAGGATAAAAATCCTTCCAGCACTCTCTTGGGAGTGATGGTGGAGGAGCCGTGACTCTTTTGAGCTCCGCGTTTTCTCCCGCAGCGTGTTGCTGGGCTAGCGCTACCCTGACGTGACTGGCATGGGCTAGGACGCTCACCACCTCGTTACTTTTTGTTATGTCTGCCGGCGTTTACGTTTGTTTGTACCTTTGAGTTCTTTATGAAATATTATCATTACTGTGGTCAAACGTTCGTTTTTCGCCTCTTTGTCATGATCATTGAGCCAGGCCATGACAGTAAAATTAAACTGAAAGACGATCATGAATTTTGTCACATTTGAATTTTAATTACTTTGCAACCTATGTGTCATTACTCTTGAAATGTTCGTTTAAACCCAAAAATAGCAAAACTAATGACCTTTTTGAAACCTACACATTATAATTGAAACAGAAAATGGCTGGGCGCGTCATTCCTACTTAATACAAAAGAGCCCCTATGATTGGCACACACAGCGGTGCGTGCAGAGCCTTCAGTTAAGACCCTCTGCTAACCTTGAATTGGCAGCAACTGAGTCACTGATGCCCTTAAAATTCTGTATGCTGTTTGTAAATGTCATCCATTTATATTTATATTGTTTTTAAAAAAAATCAACTTGCCAAGATTTTTGTGTAATCTTAATCCTTTATAACTGTCAAAGAAAACCAGATTGCTTTATGTATGACATTTCTGCAGCTACTACGCAACCCATATAGTTTAATTTTGTTATGGAATGTAATGTGTAGGTTTCAGAAATGTTATTGATGTTTTGATATTGTTGAATTTAAATGAACTTTACAAGAGTTACACACATAATTTGCAATGCAATTCAAATTAAATTAAACTGTAAGAAAATGCGCATTTGTCTTCCAGTTTCATTTTACAGACCCTAAATCGGCGCCATCTGTGCCACCAACCTGGTAAAAAGAAGGGATGATCCTTGTAAGTACAAGACCTGTGATGTGGCTCGAGTTATTAAACTTCATCCACAAAAAAAGCAGAATGGAACAAAAAGTGCTTGCACCAGTGTATACGGTTAAGCAGAGGTTTTATCTTTTTACAATTGATTTGTCTTTTTCACATTGATTTGATCGTATTTTTGCTTTTTTGGGGGATTTATATTTTTTAACTTTTGATTTTTGTCATAAAACATAAAACTATTTGTTCTCAATTGTTGGGATTTTTGCAGTGAAAAAGTGACAAAAACGAAATGTTTAACTTTTTTTGTACAATTTCAGGATTGCTGTGGAATCATTCATTCATTCATTTCCCAACCCACTTATTCCTTTTAGGGGTCACAGGGTCTGCCAGTGCATCTCCAGCGCACATTGGGGGAGAGGCAGGAGTACACCCTGGACAGGTCGCCAGTTTTTGGGAAAACCTTTTTTTATCATAAATTTGAATTTTGTCACATGTCTAGTGTTTATGGAGGATGTTGTGTTTTAGGACTTTTTATATGATAAAATGTATTAAAAACTTGCCTTGCTTTTGCCTCAAACACATCAGCTATGCAGCGCTATGTTTTCTCAGTGGGCAGCTCTGTAGGATTTACAACAGAGCAAATGTTTATGTGAGGCTTGTTAACAACTGTTCAGCTTGTTGTAGATAAATGGCAAATCCAACGCACCAGGGGATACAAAAAGAACATTTTCTAACATGCGCAATGCTCATATTTGGTACACTTGAGAACTTTCCATTGCATCCCCACAGCGATTGAGCTTGTTCCATTCAGCACATTATTAGAAGTGTGTTTAAGATTTTTCAAAACAAATCCATCACTGATGATGTAATGATTTACTTGTTCTGAAGAACACAGTGCGGCCATCCTCCTCGTCAAGAGCTGGACATTATTTTTAGACGTTCAGTGAAGGGGAAAAAAAGAAGTAACCAAGACAACCATGAATTCCATCCACAGGCTGCAGTAGGCAGTTGGCAGTGTGATCACATTCAAAATATTCTCAAAACATCTTACACATCTTTCTTATTCCTTCCCTATCTTCACATTGAACTACTGTTGTCATTGCAGTGATAAATATATGTTCTCCTCTCCACACAGGTATTTTAAACTGCACTGTAGTGCATCACATCCCACACCTCAAATATAAACCAAACACCATGTTCTTCTGAGGACTTTATCTTCAATCATTAATCAGGACAGTGTCATTCACACACAAACCTTCAGTTCCAGGATCTCTCAGCTAAGGAACACAAATAAAAATACACATAAATATCAGCCTCACAGAAAATAACTCTTAGAAGTCTGAGGCCTTTATGAATATGTTTTGGTACTTAAAAATTACTAAAACAATTTTCTTATTAAAACCCTAGCTTCTTTTTTTATTAACGGTATTTTATTACATTACACAATAATTCCACAATAATTGGATGATAAATTGTACACAAAACAAATTTCCGAGAATTTCATTTTTTTTGAGACAAATTAAAAAAAATCATAATGCCACTTTTTTAAATTTGTCTCAAAAATGAAATTCTCGGATTTCCACATTGTTTTGACCTTATGTTTGCTTTTCGAGGGGGACTTATACATTTTTTCTTTGTCTCAATATATTTTATTTTTGTGGTAAAACATAAAAACTGTTTGTTGTTCATTTTTGAGATGTTTGCAGTTAAACATGACAAAATTAATACTCAGAATTGTGTTTGTTTTGTAAAATATCCAGTTTGTTGTGAAATTGTGTAATGTAATGAAAAAATAAATACAAAAAAGAAGCTGGGGTTGTACTAAAAAGCAGTTTTAAAGGTAATTTATTAGAGTAAATTGTAAAGTAGTAAAATTGCTTGAAAATGTCCCGGACTAAGGGATGAAATGGATCCATTTTTTTCTCAAAATTTCTTAACATAAAAGATTTTCAATGTTAAGTTGCCAAATAAATAATTAAAAATAATAAATAAAAATCACATTGTACAATACTATTCTAAGAACTTTGAAACAGGATATGTCAGTATATTTGTATTAATTTTTGATCAGTGTGTTCCATTTATATCCCTACAGTACCGTGCTGTGGAGTAGAAAAGCAGTGGAATAGAAAAGTGCTGACTTGTTTATGTTCCAGAACCAAATTAAATATTTATATTCACTGACAGCACCCTAGCAACCAAACTGTTGATCTTAGTAACCAATTTTTCAGAACTTTTTTTCTGGGGGTTGGTTTTAAGGTAACACTATATTAAATCACTGGTCCCTCCATAGCAACCAGCTTGTCATATCACTATCTCAGCTTTGGAAAATCATATAGACATGGGAGTTGGTTTACATCATAGCATATTGGCATGTCATTTAGTTTATATTAAAAAGCTTTTATCAAAGTTTGTGTACTATTGTGCCATCTTCCCACTAATATTTTATAAAATGGCTAAAACGTAAGTGACATCCACATCTGTGTTTGTTTGACCCTTTACTCTCAATGCAAGAAGAAGGACATAATTATGATTCTTTCTGTTGACCGTTGGTTAAAGAATGATTAGGCAGTCAATTAAAGTAAACTTGGGAGAATAGCTGGTGTCGTGAAAAGGTTACAGAATGAAGTTCTGAAAGAGGAAAGGACACAGGACTATGTGTTTGAGGTTTACGCCTCTGGCCTTTCACAGAGCTCTCGGATCAATGCCAATCCTCTCATGAGGCGGGGCACTGGGCATCTCTTAACATAATTGATTTCCACCTGTTGTTATTGCATTTCAGAGGATTCAACAACCTCTGCCTAAAATATCCACTGAGTGCAACTGGCAGAGCTGCTGCTTTTACTCTTGGCTCTGAACTATGCGTCTAAAGTATTGTATATGGCTTATGGAATACACTTATTATAATTTCTTTATTATTAGGCAATAAATTGTGTTTTCCAACCAAAGGGTGTATTTTCTTCAGTTGTTTACCCTTTAATTTACAGAAAGGTTTACATTATTATTTTAATTGAATTTACATTTGAAATAGAAAGAAACTCTAAATGGCACTACCCCATGCTTCCTTTGATACTTTTCAGTAGAACATGGAAAAATTAACTAGTTTATTAAGTGTATTTACATATATCTCTGTGTAAATACTCTCTTTTTTAATGTATGTAAATAGCTCTGTTTATTTAATTAACTTTTTGAAAGTTAAAATTTTAAGTTTGATGTATTCGTGTGGAAAACATGTAAATGTTTTGGGTTTTGTATTTAAATGTACTTTGTATGTTGTCTAATTGAGGGTTCCCAAACAATTGAATCTCAAAAAATAGAATATCATTAAATATTTAAAAATAAATGGTGTCTTTCATTTCAAAAAGTGACCCGCAATTTAAAAATCTTCATTACACAAATTCAAATATATATTAACCGTATTCCAAAAAAGTTGGGACACTATACAAATCATGAATAAAAACTGAATGCAATGATGTGGAGGGGACAACTTATGATATTTTATTCAGGATAGAACATAAATCACAGAACAAAAGTTTAAACTGAGAAAATTTTAAATTTTAACGGGAAAATATGTAGAATTTCATGGTGTCAACAAATCCCAAAAAAGACGTCTGGGGACAGAGGAGACCAGTTTCTCAAGATTAGAAATAGAAATGCTCTCCCATTCTTATCTAGTACAGGCCTCTAACTGTTCAATCTTGGGCCTTCTTTGTTGCACCTTCCTCTTTATGATGCGCCAAATGTTCTCTTTTAGGTGAAAGATCTGGCCATTTCAGTACCCGGATCTTTCTCCTACGCAGCCATGATGTTGTGATTGATGCAGAATGTGGTCTGGCATTATCTTGTTGAAAAATGAAAGAGAGGACGTCTGGATGGGAGAACATGTACTAGAATCTGAATATATTTTTCTGCATTGATGGTGCCTTTCCAGACATGCAAGCTGCCCATGCCACACGCACTCATGCAACTCCACCCCATCAGAGATGCAGGCTTCTGAACTGAGCGTTGATAACAACTTGGCTTGTCCTTGTCCTCTTTGGTCCGGTTGACATAGCGTCCCACATTTTCAAAAAGAACTTGGAATTGTGACTCGTCTGACCACAGAACAGTCTTCCATTTGCTACACTCCATTTTAAATGATCCTGGCCCAGTGAAAATGCCTGGGCTTGTGGATCTTGCTTAGAAATGGCTTCTTTTTTGCACTGTAGAGTTTTAGCTGTATGGCGAATGGCACGGTGGATTGTGTTCACTGACAATGGTTTCTGGAAGTATTCTTGAGCCCATTCTGTGATTTCTTCACAGTAGCATTCCTGTTTGTGGTACAGTGTCGTTTAAGGGCATGGAGATCATGGGCATCTAGTATGGTTTTACGGCCTTCCGCACAGAGACTTCCAGATTCTCTAAATCTTCAGATGATGTTATCCACAGTTGATGATGATAGATGCAAAGTCTTTGCAATTTGCCGCTGGGTAACACCTTTCTGATATTGCTCCACTATCTTTCTGCGTAACATTGAGTGAATTGGTGATCCTCTACCCATCTTGGCTCCTGAAAGACACTGCCACTCTGAGAAGCTCTTTTTGGACTCAATCATGTTGTCAATTGACGTAATTAGTGTTAAGTAGTCTTCTAGCTTTTCGTTATGCTTATTGCTACCTATCCCAACTTTTTTGGGATTTGTCGACACCATGAAATTCTGAATAAACATATTTTTCCCATAAAATGGTACAATTTCTCAGTTATAATATTTGGTCTGAGATTTATGTTCTTTTCTGAATAAATAATTACAAGTTGGCACCACCTCCACATCATTGCATTCAGTTTTTGTTCATGATTTTTATAGCGTCCCAACCCAACTTTTTTGGAATCCTGTTGTGTGTGTATATATATATATATATAATTATCAGACTTTTGAAAACTGAATTCATTTCTAGTCACTCAATACTTTTTGGAGCTCCTTTTACATTACGTATTCCAGTATGGAGGGATGGGATATTGAGGTAATCAGGCCATGGCACTGCTCTGGTGTAATGGCAAATACTTCCGAGATTATATCTGGGGTTCACCAAAGTTCTCTATACCATGGGTGTCACTAGAACCAATTGTAGCAGGTGGCGAGAGAGCCACAGACACACATAATTGGGATTATATTTCTTAAAATAGCTAATATTTTCTCATGCAATCTAAAATAAGAAGAATCTAAAATACATGTAACAACAAAACCAGTTTGTTTCGGCTGGGTGGAAAAAATGTTATGCAATGGTTAAATCTTTTCCTACTGTATATTTAGACTTTATGATACAATATTAAGCATACACAAGAGAAATCACCAAAGGTGTCATTATATAGTTGTTATCCTCTCCATTTAACTTTTATATAGTAACCCTGTCAGTAATTGCTTCTTAAAGTCCCTAAAGCAAATTTGAGAAAAGAATAAATTATAAGTTTAGTGCTGCTGGTTAGCTTACTGTTAGCCAACGTGCTCTGCGTCTTCGGTGACAATTGGTGCTCAGTGATCACCGTGTGTCCTCTTTTTCTTCATGAAATCCTGGTGGAGTATCGTGAGTCTTCAGGGGGTCCAGGCTCAACTGCTCTCTGCGGAAAGGGAGACAGAGGGAAATAGCAAACAAGCATCAACCTTCTTGGGGTACAATGATCGTTGTTTCTGTGTTTCTGCTCTCCTTTGATCCCACTTCCGCTGATTGGGATCAGGTGCACCTGGACCATGCTGGACCACCTTCTTTCAGATGCTTGTTGTTTGTGAGCAGGAGAGCGCTAATAGGGATGTAATCTGAATAGGAAAGGAATCTCATTTTTAAAGTTCGAGTTGTTGAAGGCTATGGTGTAGTTTTATTTGTATGCAAAAATGTTATGCTTCCACAGGGGGGCAGCATATATGTTTACATTAAGTCATCTATTTTCCTTTAAATGCGGGAGAGATAATATCATAATACGCAAGGTAAACAAGTTTCAGAAGTGACTAGAATCACAACCACTCCAAGAAGCGAATACATACGCACACACGCATGCACACGAACACACAAAAAAAAAAAAAAATATATATATATATATATATATATATATATATATATATATATATATTTAAATAAATCTCTTTGAAACGTTGCTATTTTGTGCAAATATGATGCAGATTCATCACTAAATTACATTTTAGGTCACTCTTAATTTCTCTATTCCCAAACCCTCTTTACCTGATGCAAAAATTTCATCCAATACTCATTTGTTTAACTCCTCATACTGTATACATTTAACCTTAGTTAATAGAAACAATGCACACAAAGACGTGTCATCATCAAAGACGGGTTAGGTTTGCAGAATCTGAAATGAAAGACGTGGCTGTTAAAACCAGTTCCTGAGGCGAGGATTCAGTTGCCTTTCTTTCAAGTAATTCTCTGCTTTAACATTCAATGTTTTTGTAGTTGGTGCCAGACTTCTCTTTAGATATTAATTGAATGGTGCAGAAAAATGTCAGTGGTTATGGAGTCCATTATATTTTTTACTTAACAACTTATTAAATTAAGAAGATTGGTAAAGTTAAGCTGAAAAGCACGCTTTCTGCTGACTGAAATCAACCAAATTCCTTGGTGAGTGAATGCGCTTGAGTGACCTTGTATCTGGCTAAATGTGTCTATTTTACGCTTGGCCTGCATGCATCCTCATCTTTGAAAGCTATTTTTTGCATAAGATATGACCCCTTTTATACATAATTTATTATTCACAGGGTTGTTTGTTGCTTGTACTGCTATAATATACTGTAATTTAGGGTTTTTATTATTCTAAGAACACTTTTTGAATGTGTGTGCATAAACAAGAATAACACAGATTTTCTGCAGTTGTATTATGCGAGAGGAAATGGTCATAATCAGTGTCTATCAACAATTTTATTTTCAGGTCGTGTTTTAGAACACAATTGTTCAAATAACCATTTAGCAATTAAATTGTTTGTCAAAAACACTTTATTAAAAACTGGCCAATCTGTAAGCCAAACCTCTTACTTAACTCTACTAATATTTTTGAGATTTGTGAGAAAAGAGAAAATTTCATGAGAGACAGGATAATAATCAAATCAAAACAGTCCAAACAGATGGATCGCAGGTGACAACATCCAGGATCAACACTAGGGGTGTAACGGTTCACAGTATGTATTGAACCGTTTCGGTACGGCCTGTTCGGTTCGGTACACTTGCGTACCGTTTCTGTATTCGGTATTTTTATAATAATTTAAATTTATTATTAGCGCGATATTAAGCGCAGCGGAACAATGTTCCAAGGCGAGTTTCCGCACGGACGCTATTGAGTGACGCACAGTAGCGCTGCACGAGTAGCTGTGAGAAATGGACACAGCGAAAGAGAAGCCAGCGCTTGAAGACACCTCACTACACTCTCCTGTTTGAGAACACTTTGGCTTCTCTGTTAAAATACATAACGGGGATAGACGAGTGGATAAATTTAAAGTTGTATGCCGACATTGTTCCACGGAGATCGGGCAGGCAACACATCTAACATTTTCTACTGCTGGAGATATTGTCACTGCAACCAGATCTATGCTCTCTTCAGAAAATGTTGATAGGTTAATCTATCCTATCTATCCTAACTAGTTGCAGTATTTCATTTTTTATTTAAAAAAATGTGTTTTTCTTTATAAAGAGTGCAATTTATTTAAAATATCACCCAAATGTGTCACTTTTATTTATTTTATGCAAGAATTCTATTGTGTTTTGGCAGCTTTTCAAAATAAAGATTATGTAAGTTCTTATTGTTTTGTACCGAACCGAATGAACCGAACTGAACTCTCCAAGACACTGTACCGAACCGAATACGATTTTAGCGTACCGTTACACCCCTAATCAACACATTTTGTGCATTACAACATTCAAGTTAAAAAGTTTATAAAAATTATGTTTTTTAGCCTGGAATGTAAACACAATATTTTACTTAGCGTCTGCTAACATTAGATGCTAACAACCTTAGACTAATATAAAGTAGACTTCCTTAACGCATAGAAATCACTGAATTGAGTGAATTATTGCTTTATTTTGATTTTAAATTTTGATGTGTAGGTTTAAAAAAGTTGTTAGTTTGATATTTTTTTATTTAAACTAACACATAAATTATGTGTTAATTTATAACACATAATTTGAGTAATCTTTTAATTCAAATTAAAATGTGATAAAATGCATGATTATCATTCAGTAACATTTTACAGACCCCAAATCGGTGCCATCAGTGCCAACTTTAGCCCTTGGAAGTACAAAACATGTGATATGGCTTGTGATTTTCTGAGTTCTGACACAAAAAAATCACACAATGCACATTGGCACAAAAAGTGCTTGGAACTATATATAAAGTTTAGGAGAGGTTAGTTTTTTTATTCCATTTTCACAAGTTTTATTTTGTCTAAACATTTTTGATTTTTGTTAGAAACCATAAAAACCAGTTGCTCTCATTAAATAAAATAAAAGACAAAATGTTTTATTCTGTTTTGTATTTTTTACAATTTCAGGATTGTGTAGTTTCATGAAAAAATGTATTTAAAAAAATATCAAGCATTGCCACAAAAACTGTTAAAAAAAAGAAATCTCAAAAAGGTCCTGGACTTGTGGCCAATCACATATTTTCAAAAAAGACATTTAACCTTGTATTTAGTTAATGGAATAAACCAAACTACATCTTCAAGCCTCACGGCAAAATTACCCTATCCACATAATTTACCATAAAAAAAGGAAAGGAATATCAGAGTGTTGTGAAGAACTATGATTAAATTACTCTTCTCCTGGGATTCGGGATAAGTAAAATTGTACTATTTACTGAACATGCTCGCTAGATTATGCAAGAGAATAAAAGTGTTCATTAAGTTTTATGTATTTTCGATCTATAGTTTTATATTACTGCATCAAATCAAAGACATAACCAGAACTCGTAGACTTTTTTCATCTGTCCCATGCCGTCTTTCCCCTGGGTGTTCTACCGCTCTGTTTATTCCTTCAGTCAGCTTCTGCATGCTCTGTTTGGATGATGTGAACAGACCGCATGATACTTCAAACACCCTTCTAGGGTTTCTCTCGCTTCTTTTTCTCTCCCTTTTTTGAAGTGTTTCTTTAAGCTGCTCGCCTCTCCTTCAGTACACATTCATAACTCATCCCTCCTTGACCAAAAAACTACTACTTTTATCAATCCATCCTGGATCTCTAGGACTTTCAGCCAAAGGCATTGTGATAGTGTAGACACAGAATGTCACGTTTAATCAATACAGGACAGGACAGTGATGTCATCAGAGCATAAATCTCAGTGGTTTTAAATTGAAGTCTCCTATTTGACATCAGTTTGCCACGTTATCTCACTGCCGCTGTCAATAATGAACCAACCAACTGATAAAGCAGTGTATGGTGGGATCTGCAAAATCCTAAATCAACAGCAAGGACATTGGAAATCAGTTGAGAAGTCTTGTCGCTTGACCCGACTGTCTTTACCTTCCATGTGTATGTCACGGAACACTGCAGAGTGATTTAGTGTAGAGCTGGTTATTACAGCCAGGGTCATAAAGAGCAATTGACTGTGGCTCCTCCATGTCCGAGAATAAAACCACCTACGTTTCTTTTTTTCTTAGCGGCACAAGATTTCATATGCACTTGCATCGGTCCTAAAATATTCTTTCAGTAAAATAAAAAATGTAACCAAAAGTATTAACCAAAACTGCGATGGACTGGCGACCTGTCCAGGGTTTACCCCGCCTCTCGCCTGTGTGCTGGAGATAAGCACCGGCAGACCCCTGTGACCCCAAAAAGGGAATAAGAAGAATGGAAATTAAATGAATGAATTACCCAATACTTTTTAACCAAAAGTATAAAAACATTTTTTGTAAGTAATTCTTTATGCTCTAGTTAAAGCAACAGCCCTGTAAGGAGCAAATAAAACGTGAGCATGAGGGCAAAAATAAATGTAAGAATGGAACATTCATGAACCAAAGAAAGTAGTTGATCTTTCAACATATTATCTTCATAAATAAACCCTGAAATATTTAGAAATCTAAAATTTATTATTAGAGTTGAGCCAGATACTTGGCTAAAACAAGTATCCGGCACGGATAAAGCACTTTTGCCGAGTACGAGTATCATACGAGTAATACGAGTCAATAAAAATTCTCATTGGGTAGTTTACTGTGTCTGCGTTCTGTGATAGGCTAGTCACAGCGCCCCTACCCTACACACATACACCCCTCTGCTCACACACACACACAGAACACTGAGAAGAGAACAGCGCTCTCCCTCTCTCTCTCTCTCTCTGTCTCTCTCTCTCTCTCTGTTCTCTCCCTCAGTCACTCAGGTTTGCGGTGTTTTTTCCGTTAACGTTTAGGGTTTCTTCAGGTTTGTTTTTTACTTTGGTTTGTTTGTAGTATTTACTTTTTAACCAGTAGAGTTTTGGTAAACGTGGGGTTTGTTCAGACGTGGTGCTTGGTAAAAGCGACTCACGTCTCTGCCTGTCTTACACGCTACAAGTCCACCTATAAGACTATTTGATCCGTAGAACACAGATTACCCCCCCCCACGTCTCCTATTCTGCCTCTCTCTTACTCACTCACTCACTCACTCACTCACTCACTCACTCACTCACTCACTCACTCACTCACTCACACATACCTGGTGTGGAAATAAAAAAAATAAAATAAAAATAACACTGTTCAAGGTGTTGAAATGAAAACTCTTGTTCATTACATTTTCCTTCATAATTGCAACCGCATGTGTTGTATTTATTGTTGCAAAACTTGTTCTGTATATAGTTTGTTTGTTATCAGGATCAAAACCACTGATCTGAAGCTCAATGCTGATGCTGTCATGTAAATAGTTTTCTAATCAGCAATAAATAGAACAATTTCTGATCAACCCATATCAATGGCATGCTTAAAATAACAAACCGGTTAAAGCCTTGCCCATTTCAAGACAACATGACCCCCTTCCAGGTTAAATCCCACCCACTCCGAGTACAGATACATTCGAGTACAGATAATTCATATGGTTAACAGATACAGATAATGCTGTACTCGTTCATCCCTTGTTGATATGTTTACCAAACATTATAAAGGGGGTCAAATTGACCTCAAGGATAAGACGGGGATTAAGTCATGGAATCATTTGTGAAGTGTGAAGTGTGAATTTAAACCACGCATGATATCAGATCTGAGCGATCACTTTTTTATTAATTACACACAATTGGTCAGGGTGACTCACATTTGAGAAGCTTTTCCATTGGGTCCTGTCTCAATACAGCTAAACCAGTTTTTCAACCAGTGTTTCGTATCATTAGATATTAGCTGCATTTCCATCCACCTTTTATGTTTATTTTGGAATATTGCATACAAAAACCCTGGATGGATGCTCATAATTTTTTTTTCATGTGCATAAAAATTATGTGCACAGAAATTAAAATGAATTCGTTTTTTTTTTTTTTTTTTAAAGTTCATAAACTGTTCACAAACTTCGATGGAGACGCATTTACCGGATAAATCTCAATACAATACTAACCAACGGACCAATTTCATTGCACAACATCTGAAATGTTGTTTTGGTCATTCTAGTCTTTCAGTTGTTCGGGAAGTGTCCCCAGAACTGTGGCGGCAAAAAACAATGGAAAGAAGAGTTTGCTGATCCACCACCTAGATTTCCTCACTCTAATGTAATCCATTAAAAGTGACTGCCATGATGAGCTAAAGAGGAGATTAGAAGTCCAGGTCCTCTTTTTCATGCCCAATATTAATTTGACATCTCAGTCACATTGTGGGAGCCTTATCCCACTCTGACGTTTCTTCTTTTTGCAGTAGCCATCATTTTCGAGGTCCATTTTTCAAGCAAGGCACGGAGGACAGCTCGTGATTAATGGACGTTTTATATGAGTGAACACGTGTTTGGTTCTTTCTCCCTTCTCTTGTCGTGCTCCCGCCCCTTGCTCAGGCATCTGACACCGACACCTGTGTCTGGTCTGAGTTATGTATTTTTACCCCATTCCCAATGACACCTAACACCCAGAGTTTCTTTTGATTTATGTCCTTGATTATGGAGCTTGTGTCACATTGGCTGACAGATGCTTCCATTCTGATTGAGGGATTACGGGACTTTGTGTGCCTGTGAAAACAGTGTTAATTGATTTTCCTCAAAATTGAGATAAAAAGGGAAAAGCTTGGCTCCTGATGAGATAACACATGCTTTGCTGTCTTTTCCAAAACAAGAGCTGTGAGCCTGCGAGATGCCCAGGAGACCCTTTGATTCAGAGCTGCTGTTCCTCCTTGACTCTCACAAGCTTTTAAGTGTTTGTTCTCCACACCCTTTGGCATATGTGGTGCAACCACAGAGGAGATTATGGCAGCAATCATGAGAAACAGAAAAAGGCCAGTGTAATTTTGTAACCCATATTATGTGATATGCACATCGCAGATGCTTCTGAAAGCACAGCTGGGTTTTTAATGCTAATGAAGATACTAGCGTGACGGCCTGAGGTTGATAAAGAACAAAAGTTTCTCATTTGAATAATAGTGATATTTTATGGACACTGCAGCAATTTTCAGAAAGACTCTGTAAAGTTTCACTTTTAAAAAGTTCAAAAGGTGTTAAAAGGCAACAGATAAGAACATTCGGGCAATGCCCATGGACGTAGATACTACAAATGACGCATACTCACTTAAATAACGACATTAGAGTTGAGTATTTCTCTTCTTGAAATGGAACTTGTACAAAGTTCCCATGTGGCATCTCAACGCACAGGTAATCAATAGTAAGGTAAATATTGATTTGCTCTTTTTTTAGTTTTGGGCTGTCTAAAACTATTTTTTAATGTTGCCAGTTTATGTTGCTAATGAGTAGCATTAGCAAACCCAAACGTCACTGTTTACAAAAGCAACCGATTTTGCATATTATCTCTATCTCAGCTTAAAATAAACAGTCTGGTGGCCATGGAAGGGTCATTGACCTAATATAACATACCCCATGTCAATATGAGTAAAATAAACCAACCCCATGCCTCTATAAATTTCCTAAACTGAGATAGAGATATGCCAAACTGGTTGTTAGGGTAAACAGTCTGGGTGCTATGGAGAAGACTGTGACAAAATATAATGTTACCCATGTCACTATGAGCAAAATAAACCAAGCCCCATGTCTCTATCATTTACTGAAGCTAAGATATATTTCAGAAAACCTGGTTGCTAGGGTATTCAATTTAATTGCTAGGGAACTATCAGTGATGTCATAATAAAATGTGTCTTTTCTTCAAGATATTTTTGTTGCGTTTACCTATTTATTTTCAATGCCCATAATAAGTCAATGGTAAATATGTAACCCTTTATAAAGCAAATACTTTTGCGCAGTGGTTGCTATATTCGTGCACAGACTGAAATGTTTCCCAAAATTCTGTTTTCCCAGAATTCCATTAGTGATATCAGTCTGAAATATCATAGCAAAGCAAGTCAGACCATTTTGCATGTTTTTGTAAAGTTTAGTGCTGTAGCTTGAATGGTCTAGGAAGAGATGCAATACTTTTGTCCAAAGCAAAAAGTAGAATAACAATGTTGGCTTGTACGAGCCAAAGATTATTGTTCCCAGGTCATATTGTATTTGGTCAATTCGGTATTGCAACCAGATGTGTTAAACATATAATTAGCCTTTCAGGCTCGACCATCCCCAAAAACAGCCCCCAGAAACCCTAATGGGTGGCATAATTCTGTGCTTATGAGATGGATCAAACTTCTTCGTTTGTCGCTCACTACTTTCCTATCTAATTAGGGCTTGAGCACAGAAGGTGCTTAGAACCGTATTGTAATTGCTCAGAGGAATATTGTTTTCGGGGTGTTTTTAAGGGCCTAAATGTCACCAAATTTTGATTGGGGTTTGAAAAGTGGGTGTGGCAAAATGGCTCTAAAACGACACCTAACGCATTTCAGCTTATGATGCACTAAAAGTTTTTCGTGAGCAAAGGAAATTCAGCAAACCTGTGTAGGGTACCAAGACTTAAATAAAAGGAAATGTTTCTAAAATTGATCAGAAGTTGGCTATTTTGTGAAACCTCTTAAAGTTCCTGCTTTTGGTCATGTCGTACTTTCCTAGAGATTTCATCTGTTCATCTCCAAACTCCATCAGTCTAATCTTATGGCATATGGTATGTTTAATTGCTAAGCTTTTTTGATTTCTGTGCGCACAGCGGTCGCTGAAAGCTGCAATTTCACCATAGACAGGAAGTTGTTAAAAGTCAGCCTTGCAATGTCCGATCAGCCACGCCTACAAAATACATTCCCAGTTATAGCGACACCAGGAAGATACAGGAAATACAACATTTTACAACGATACGGTGCTTCTTTTATCGATTGTGACATCCAAATATTGTCCAAAATATGAGGAAAGTATTTATGATCATTATGTTCTGGTTTTCATTATTTATTTGCCTCTTATTTAGCAATTTTAATAATTTACGCTTAATTATGTTTCTTAAATTAGGACTGGTCTTAGTTTATAGTGCAGCAAACAGTCCACCGTAATCCACTCGCTGTATTGAGAAAGTGAACAAATAGTTCTGAAAAAGCCACAGTACAATTTTTAAATATTGAAAAAACATCAGTGCACCAATGTTCATTCCCAATGCTTTTGTAACTTTAAGGAATTTTAAAAACGATTACGTGTGAATGGCCTGGAGTGGACCATGCACATAAAATCTTAAATGTAATGTTTCTTCAGTATACAACTGTGTATTAACCAAAATCCCCATAAAGTCATATAAGAACATCACTTTCTAAACATAACTATGAGATAATATAAATGCTCTTAATGTTCTGTAAAGGTACAGAATGTTTGTCGCCTTACAAAATGTTCATCCATTCATCATCTCCAGCTTGGTGTTTGGGCAAAAAAAAGTAAATAGTAGTAAATACTCAACATCCGAGAGGTGACATCTAACATCTTGGCAGAGATGCGGTAAAATTAATGTCTCTTGAATGTCTCAGTAGATGTTTGCTGGGTGGGTTGCCAACACAAGGCCACATTCCCTCACCATTCAATGGTGTGTGCGATTTGGAGTCGACAATTTGCCTAAAAGGCATGTAGCATGTGGGAGAAACCCTGACTACTTTTATGAAACCAACACAAGCTCATATATGTCAATTCCACAAAAAAGGCACTCAGGATGCATCTAATCAGCAACCTTCTGGTTGAGCAGCGTGATCCTCAGCTCTTGAAAAAACAAATAATGTCTAGATACACCAAGCCTATCTGTCATAAACTTATTTTTTCTACATAGTTTGTGATGTTTACATTTTTGAACTGAATTGCATTTAAAAAAAACATTATATAAACAGCTAAATGTTGCAAATACTTCAAAAGTAACTTGAGAAGTGCAGATGACCAGACTTGGAGATTACCATAAGGCCATGGGCTCTGATCACATCTGCAAACAATCTCGTTATCCTGCCAAACTGAACACAGCAAACTTGAGAACACAATCAATGATTTATACCACAACCCACATCTTCAGTGCTAATGACGGAAGACGGGCTGCCCAGTGGAGCAGGTTGCTGGAATCAAAACTGCAAATGCATTTGAAACCCACTGCAAACTGAGATCTGCTATCAGCTCCTAAGAAGACGATATAGATGCAATGCTTCCTGCTAGTGTTCTTCTTCTTCAGACCAATTAAACATGGCTTCATGGGAGCACATAAATAGTTCTGAAATGTACTCATGCGTGACTAGCATGACTCCATGAGGAAGTATTCCCTACATGCTTTGCAATACTCGTGCATGATTCATGGATTTCATTCAGCATCTGTCTACCTTGCATAAGTCCAAACCTCCAGAGACTCCATGTTTTAGATGATAAATCATTTCTACAAATATATGATCACTTTTAATTCAGTCTGATGACTGCTTGATGACTATTTATAATTCAGCTTTGCAAAGCTGTAAGTTAAAAGTGCTCAAGCAATCCAAAAGGCTGCATGTGAGTTTGAATGTGTATATGGAACGTCATAGTAATTTCCTGATTAATTCAGGAAATGTAATGTTTTAGTCAGAAAAGGGGCCGTCAGGTTAGGTCGTTGGTTGGTTGGTTAGTCGTTTGATAGGTTGACATGTTGATTGGTATGTGGTATCTAATGGTTGTTTGGTTGCTTAGTGAATGGTTTGCTTGAGAATTGGTTTAGTTGGTTAGTCGGTTGATAATTTGACATGTTCATTGGTTGGTTGGTCGTTTGATTTTTAGACATGTTGATTGGTATGTAATGGTTATTTTGGTTGGTCAGTTGGTTGATAGGTTGACATGTTTGCTGGTTGGTCTGTGAGTGGACTGGTTGAGTATTGGTTGTGGTGAATGTTGGTTGGTTGGGCATTGGTTGGGATGAGTATTGGTTTGGTTGATAGGTTGACTGGTATGATATGGTGGGTTTGGTCGGTCAGTGGTTTGGTTGATTATTTTTTGGGGTGAGTGTTCGTTGGTTGGTCAGTGGTTTGGGTGAGTACTTATTGGTTGGTCTTCCGGTTTATAGGTTGACATGTTGATTGGCATGCTATGGTTGGTAGGTTCAAAGGTTGACATGATTGGTATTGTTTGGGGTGTGTGCTGGCTGGTTGGTTGGTTGGTTGGTTGGTCTATAGGTTGACATGTTGATTGGTTAATTGGTTGATTGGTATGTAATGGTTGGTTAATTGAAATAATGATTTTGTTGGTTTGACGACTGGGTTTTTGAATTGGTTGTTTTGTGTGATTGTTTTGGCCATTGTACTTAATTTACTTAGCTCTTAATTTACTGTCTTTTCCTGCTTTGTTTAATCATTATCACTTTTTAAGCTGTGCTCTCTACTTGTTTTATCAGTTGTGCCTCTCATTTGAGGTTCAGGACAAGAATCCCCACAAGTTGGTTTTAACTGTATTTAAATTTAAAAATAAAATTGTTTTATGCTAAACTAATCATTGTTCCGTTATTTAGTAAGTTTATTAAACAGGTGAGATAAAATCAAGTTAAACTGAAAGTTCAGTAATGCAATATTTATTGAAAGTGCTCTTATTTAATTGTGCTTTGGTTCAAAATGTATCTTTCACTAACACCTTTTAATGAAGATTCTGGAATAAACTGCTGCCCAATATTTGTCTGGCTTTGAATATAACTATGTTCAAATCTAAATTAAAGACCCATGTGTGTTCCTATTATTATTCTTGAGTAGCTGTGTGATGGTTTTATTCCATTCTTGCTACATATTTCATGTTTTGGACAGCACTTTGGACAGCTTGCTCTGGATAAAAATGTGCTAACTAAACAAATGTTACTCTGAATAATGGTGTGAGATAAACCACAAGTTCATCATAGCATTTTAAGGTGCTGTCACCAGAAATATAACCTTGACAATCTTATTAAAAGATCTTCATTTTCTGACGCTGAGCCTATCTTTGTCTTCTGGATATATAAAGCTTATATTAAAAGAACTTCCATTGTACAGGGAAGACAAAAAGGAAGTGAGGAAGGAAACCTCTTAATAATCAGTTATGCGCTCTGTATCTATCCACAGAAAGCTTAACTTCAGCTTCTTCTATTCCCTCTGCTACAGCAAATACATAATTCATAGTCATTACATGAACTGTACCATGTCCTCCTCTCCTGGTTCTCAGATTAGGTCCTGTGACAATCCATGTGTTTTAGTTTGCCACACTTCATTCCCCCAGCATGGCCTGGTTACCCAAGCATTCAATGACAATAAAGAGTAAACTTCTAGGAGACGTATTCGCAATAGTCGGGATGTTATTTCTTCGCCAGACATTCAAAATTTGAACTTTTCTTGAATTCGTTTCACTTTTTTGTTGTATTTAGGTCTTGTACAGTTTTGTTTATGCGCTGTGAATTTTTTATGTGCTCCTAAAAGGATTTACATTTTAGGTGGCTGTAAAAAAGCTTGTGTTTTTGAAGCACATTTGAATATGATTCAATGCATCCCTTTTTTTACCTGTTTATTCCTAGATGGCGGTCACAGGGTTCTCGCTCACATTGGGGAAAGGGCACGAGTCAAGGGTCAATGCTAAAGAATCATATTTCGTTCATGAATTTGACAAATCTTAACCTTTTTATGCCATATTTTCTTTATACATTTTGTAATTATAAAGTTTAGCCAATTTTGACCACTTTCAAAAGAACAATTCACTCATTTGCCTTTAGCCTTGTACAAACTCAGTTGGGCGGCACAGTGGGTAGAACTGACGCCTTCCAATTAGAAAGTTGTCGGTTTGAGGTGAAACCTTTCTGGGTTTCCTCCGGGTACTCTGGTTTCCCCCACAATCTTAAAAACATGCGTAAGGTTAACTGAATAATCTAAACACCCCTTAGGTGAATTTAGGTGTGAATGTGTGTGTTGCCCTATGACCAGTCCTGTCCTGCAGGAGCTTACGCTGCTGGCTACACAATGGACTCCTGTGGGAAGTGGAGGATCGTGTGCCTGGCTGCCCTGTCGCTGGTGGTTGTCAAAGACATTTACATGATTGGAACTGTGATAGCTGGGATTCTGCTGATAGGAATATGTGGAGCTCTTGGGTATCGGTGATTATCAAAAGCGGTCAAAGCGCTCAAAGCCCCACTAAGCTGACCGACTGGAATGGAATGTTGACTGGACTTCAAACTGTCAAGACTCATTTAATGGTCTGTGACCGCAAACTGGATTTTATCGGGGAGAGGCTGGCAGCGATGCAACGGAAGTTGGATAAACTGGAGACAGGTGATGGACATTGAAAAATCTGTAGAAATTTACCCTTTTTGACCTAAATTAACTTCTCTTCCATCTGGCTTCCCTCATATCCTCTGGCCTTGGAGGCCACGGGAAGTAGTCTAAACAATCCTCTCGAGTGCCTGATAAGGAGCGTCTCTCAGCAAAAAACGTATTTTCAATATGAAATTGATTATGGTCTGACAGATCTTGCAGCTGACTTACTGCTGTCA